>JAYRBW010028471.1:0-12284 GCA_036023295.1 Invenusta paracnida
TTTCACATGTTTGTTTTATGTAAAAAGACTATATTAATCATAATTACAGTATTTACTTAATTTGTATAATGTTTTTGAAAAATTTGTATAAACTTGTTTTTGGAAAATAAAATTGATTTTACCGGAAGAGACTTATGGGACACCCTGTAATATACAAATACATTCTTTTACATTGACATTCGTAGAGTACATGTTTAAGTCTAGATTTTAAATAAACTAATATTTGCATGCAAAATTCATCATGCTACATAACAATTGTAATGAATTCATAGATATTTGTAGTATAATTTTCAACAGCACTTGCAACTGAATAATAGTAAGTATAGAGTATTTAAGCTAATATTCTAAGTTTAATTATTTAAATGAAAACCATAATAAATTTCTATTCAGTTGCGCGACTGTTTTATTGACATAATTAGTTTAGATCAATCCCTCCAACTCGATTGTTTTCTCGGTAAATGCTATTATATATCAACGTAATATTATTTGGGATTTATAATGCATCAATATAGTGATTTCAAGAAATTCACTAACACTCTTTGACAATTAAGGGGAAGGATATATGTGGATATGCTTAATTTTAATTAATCTTTCTATTTAACACTTATCTTAATTTAATATTTTGAGTATCATTTAGTATTTTAGTCATTAACAAATGTTCTTCCATTATCCAGAATAAATATTTAAGTTTAGCTATTTTTGTGTCTAAATTCGATTTAAATAACACAAGGTATTACCGAATTCTTAACTTCTATATAATACTAGTATCAGTTTATAAATATCTCTAAAAGTACCATAATGTATGCACAATTTAACAGGTTAATGATAATTTATAGGCACCAATATATTTTGTAGAAAATAATTATATTTAAACTTCTGAGGGACAGAATGAAATATAATCCGATATCAATGATATGCTTTAATCGAAGAGTTAAACTTGACTCTAATCAAGGAGATCAGGTGAAACTAAACTTGGGTTCCATGTGAGTAGAGTATTTTGTGGAATTGTCTGTTAAAGGACACTTTATCCTGAACCATCACCATGGTGAGGTAGGATGGCCTATTCCTTTCCTCACTACCTGTAACTTACCAGGTATTTGCATATGCATGGTATTTGTATTTGAATGAGCAAAATACACAGAATTAAAAATATGCCAAAAAACGTAAAACGTCATATTCGTATTCAAGTACCTATGTGAAAAGTGGGACTACTAAAACTACTGGATGGGACATCTCAGTTTTTATTCTTAATTTATTTAAGCTAAATATTTTTAATGATTTTGCTTAATCAATGGAACTGATACATTTAATTTCGTATCGTAGAATTCCATTAATGATGGTTTTTGAGAATTTCAGTTTTTTTTAATATGATACATTTTAATTATTTGTAATATAAATTATGGAACTAGTTCACTATAATATGATATATATATGCTTATAAACCTACCAATGCAAAACAATAAAATGCAGGACAATTTTTTACCAAAGTAAATATTGTGTAAGTGTATATATTAAACCAAATGTATGTACACTCGTATAGTAATATAAAAGCTGACAGTGTATAGGTAATGTTATACAAATAGAAAATATCATGATAACATTAAACATAATTACACAAATTTACAAAAAATCGCTTTTTAATAGGAATACATTTTCCGAATTTCACAAATAAAAATGAATTATACTTACATGGAAAATTCATGTTATTACATGTAATTTGAACTATAATATAGACAAGATATTAAAGTAAAATAAATCTGTCTAGAATATTGCCAGAAAATTGCTAGAAATATCATTTATGTGCAGCCATTGTAAAAATTATGACTTTATAAATAATACCAAATCATTATTCTAGTCGCAATAATTACCATAAAAGAAGTAAATTAAAAATAAGCCTTAATTCATATGACATATTAAGTGGTTCAATAAATCAATTTCGTAAAGAGTCAATAACATATAATATTTACATTGAAACATATATATAGAAACAACGCTCTTCATTTAGTAATTCTAATGAATTAATATATAAATATATATATATAAAATAGTACAGGATGGTCCAGAAGTCACTGTCACTTTTGTCTATGTAAATAGATATGCATACCTAGAATTTGATATCTATTTGAATTTGAATTTAAAATTGATATATAGGGACTTGCATAATGATTTATTGATCTCTAAATAGATATCTAGAGATATGCATAACAATTCATTGATGGCTTAATTATACAACTGCTATACAACTGCTATTGTAGTAATGGCTGATGTGAGTGATTACACAATTGAATTTCGTGTTTTCGCAGCTACATGGTGGAAAGAAACAGATGAAAGTAATGCTGCCATGAGGCAGTTAAAAGATAAATTGCGTAATAAATTTGATGAAGAATCCCCTCGTGAAGAAGTTATAAAATCATGGTCAGATAAGTTATTCACCACTGGAAGTATTTTAGACAAGAGACGGTCAAGTCGAAAAGTTACAGATTGCGAAACTGTGGCAATAGTCAACCAATCCTTAATTGACAACCCCAAATTATCCACTAGAACAAGGTCTTCTCAACTAGATGTTTCTCGTACTTCATTGATGTGAATCCAAAAGAAACTTGGATACAAATCATTTAAACCGACAAAAGTTCAATATTTAAGCAATGAAGATCATTTATCACGAGTTTAATGTTGCCAGAAAATGCTAGATTGATATCCTAATAAATGTAGACAACAACAAAAGTTGTTCTTCACTGAAGAATGCGCCTTCTATTCTGATCATTCAAGATAAAATATACGGTATTTTGGAGTAAGGAAAACTCACACTTTAGGGAACAAGTGATACAGCACCCGCCAACAGTAATGGTTTGGGCTGCAATATCAGCGGAATGTCTCGTTGACCCAATTTTCATGGAAGGCTCCATTACAGCAAAAAAATAGGAGAATGCAGTTATGTATTGACAAAGGTGGTCTGCAGGTTGACTCTTACGATAAATAGAATTTTTGTATCATATAGGACACATTATTATTGCTTTTCTGCATTATTATGAACATTTCCTGTTGTAATTATACATTTTCAATATAATCTAAATATATGTTGTTAAAAGTGACAGTGAGTTCTGGACCACATTGTATATCTTGATGATTTATTAAAACAAAAAATTTAACTAAATTACCTCAAAAACTATCTAAAATTAAGTGCGTGTAGTATAAATTATGAAAACTATATAACAGTTTGTACATATTATACAAGGTATTGTTTCATAATAGCATTACAAAATAATTAGAGTAGTTTGTTCGTCCATAGCAATACGAATTAATTTCATTTCACAAGATTTAATTCGTTTTAAAATCCTTATCTGCTTATATTATTCGGCAAAATTAAAAGAACTAATTTTTTAAATAATAGTATGGTTATTATGATTGTATTATTAACAATATGATAGTTAAAACTTCTCATTCTCCACTCACAATCGTTCTCTTTCTCAACCTACGATCTTTTCTCTCTAGCTACCCTTTAATAATTATAACATGAATATAAATGAATAATGTTAACTTCACTTCACTTTAATAATTCAATGTTATATTTTTGAAATTATATATGCTATTATTTAGTTACATGTGAAGTCATGTTAAATTCTACGTGTAGGTATCTAGCTTCCTATAGAGAATTAAGCTGTATACCCGAAGTAACATATTATGACTCATATAATTAAACAACAATATACTGTAAGTGAATAAACAAAATATCATATAATGTATAGGTACACTTAGAGAAATTTAGGTATTTATTTATAGAATAATAAGTTGTACAACGTACCTATCTAAATAGTTACATTTAAACGATGATAAAATAAGCCTCCATTTCGAATCGATTGTAATACTTTATTGAAATGATATATGACATTACTTGCATAACACACTTCATCTAATTATAGCGTTATTATAAATTACTTACCGCAATTTCAGAACAGTTTTTAATTTAATAGTTTTATTCGTTTCTATGATCATCGATTGGCGCATTACATGACATTTCTGGGTATGGAATTCATTTCATTATGTTTAAGAAAAATTAGATGAATAAGGAAGTCAGAATTCGTCATACATATAACACTCATGTGCATATTTCTAAGGAACGAGATACATATATGCAGCCACATATCTTATCAACTTAAAATCTCATTTTGAATAGTAAATACAATAAGAGTGCGATAATTGTACTGACTTTCGATAAATATATGCCAGTAATTATGTATAGTATATATTTTAAAGATTAATTAATTGGAATTAGCATTAAAGTAATTGTTGCAAAGCTCTCTCTATATCAGCAATTATATTTATAAATATATATACCTATATATATTACTATATGGGAAGTTCATTTACTTGATTATTCTTTTTGTAATATCGAAATATTATATGACAAATTAATTCGATGAAGGAAAAATATTTTATATGTATAACAAATGTGCCTATATATGTGAATAAAAATAGTTCTTTATTGTTTTATGTTTGATAAGATATATTTATTTATCGAGTATATACAAATATGCAAATACGCATTAAAAGGAAATTAATAAAAATCCAATCAATTAAAATTTCTACAATTAGAAAGAAGATTAACTATTTAAAGGGAAAAATTGAAAAAAAAAAAATTAAGTCGAGAAGAAATATTTATCAGTGTAATTTTTAGAAGCAAAGGATTTCAATAAAAAAGTCTATCAAAAGTGAATTTATTTTTATGGATAAACTTTATCTAATAAAATGTTCCATATAAATAATATTGTAATAATTAAAAAAAAATTTTAAGACTTATTATTGCCATATTTGAATTCTCCATATCGTAATCTATGAATAACAATCGATTTAGAATCAAGTATCTATGCAAAGGCGCATTTATTTCATATTCTAGTATCTATGCAAATGCGCATTTATTTCATATTCTAGTATCTATGCATGGAAATACGAAATTTTTTACGAAACGACCTATATATGTGCATTATCAAAATTGTGTGTAAATGTTTTAATTGTGAATAAATATTTATGATAATATAGCACAACAATGTTAAGTAATTATTGCCATATGCCAATTTAATTGTCATATATTAATTATAATTATTGTTTTCATAATAAAATATTAATACAAAACATAAAAATTGTTAAAAATATATTTGGAAATCGAAACAATTAGACTAATATGAAAAATGTACATTTATATAATAGTCAGGACTCAGAAGATAAACAATATTGAAGCTTCTTCGATCAGCTGTGATCGATCTCTGATCATTTCACTAAAACGAGTAATTTTTCATTGTTTCGAATTTTACATGTTGAATATTATATTTTTAAGAATATTTGAATTTTTGTAAGCATTAAGATAAAACAGTTAGTCAATTAAGTGTGGGATACTTTTAAGTCTTGATAGGTAACCAAGTTACTTTTATCTCTAAGCCAAAACTGCAAGCAAATAAGCCTATTTGTAATTAGTGTTCATTATAATGCTAGGGATATTTATTCTCTAATTTCCCTCTTATTAAGACTGAATGAAGATTCGAAGGTAAATAATAATACAATAGTAAACACACCCGCGTGTATGATGGCAATTATATGTACACAGGCTCTGTGTTATGCACTCTGTTTTAATACCAAGAGTTTTTTTCTTCATAAAATTGGTATATATATATATACTATGTATGTAGGTAACAACCACAGATTTAAAAAGTACCAAGTACCAATGCTTTTCTTCAACTTTAAAAGTGGCCACGCCTTAAACAGAAAGTAACTTAATATTTGAAATATATGCAAGAACAGTATTGTTGTAGATACTAGGTTAGTTATATTATCCTATCTTTTCAATGATGTAAAATTGGTTTATTCCGGCAAAATATGCACGTATAGGTATTTTGGTATGCCTGGTAATATTTAAAAACTTTGACATATAGAATTGTAGTTTCTAACATAATTTATAAAATAAATAATGAGAAACAAAACTTTCTCAAATTTTCTTGCAGTATGTAACATGGTTACCTATTAAATATTTAAACGTTAATTAGAAACATCAATTAAACAAACTAGTTATTTTAAAACTACACAAAAAAGGTTACTTTTTCTTACATATCGCTTAGAAATTCTATGTAATTATAATGTAATAATTTGAGTAGTAAAAGGACTGTATATAAATATATATAGTAAACTGAAAACATCCTATATATATATATGTATCGCAATGGTTGTTGGCTCCTAACAGATCAATAACACCTCAGCCTGGAACAGTTCTATTAAAATTATAAATTAGTTCAATTTAAAAGTTTAACGATTTGTTATTCTTGTAAGTAAAATTGTTGAAAAAATAACTTTGTTGATAATTTGAGTATTATAAATGCGTGTTATAAATATATATTGAAAATGAAATATTTATTGCTATACGTGAACGAAATAGAAGTTTTGCTAAAAGGGAAATACATAAAGTGAAATAATTTTTTTATTTCACATATTACATTACATTACATTTAAAATTTTACTATTTCATATATTTATACTATATAAAATATCAAAATATATGCATTTAATATATACTACTTCAGTGGCGGATCCAGCATTTTGAAAGTGGGGGGTGTGGGCAAAGACCAAATTGGCATTTTTAAAGATTTAAACATGGCATTTTTAATCTATACTTTTCTATGAAACCAATGAGTAATATTCACAAAGCAGAATACAAAGTTTCTCAATTGTATGCTTTAATAATACATAACTGTTATATGTATGTATATATACATATAATAAGCAAATTGTGAACAATTCATTAAAAGCATGTCTCTCACATGATCTATATGTGCGCAAAAATCATTGATAAATCAAAGCGCATAACACAAAAAACAAGTGAGGAAAGCTGGAGGCGTCCTTATTCGAGAAAAGCTGGAGGATTTAAGAGAATACCGATTTAAGAGAAGCCTCTTCCTAACTAATTTCGAGGATGAGAAGTTAGGATTTATATGAGATTTGAGATTTTTATGAGAATACGGGCCTAAGCACCTATATAGAATTATATTAAATATTTTTTCACTTCTGCCAAATCTACCTATCTTATAAACAAACCTACCATATGCATAAAATACAAAGTAAAGAGGTCTAGTCAAACACAACCAAAGTATTCTGTAAATACTAATTAAACATACCAGTCAGTCATCTTCATATTGCAGCCGATTTTCGTAATAATTGGACATTAAATCTTTACGACCTTTACATAGGCATATCTGATGTGTTTTATGACTTGAACGCATTTAGGTATATAACACAATTTTATTCATAATTTTTGAAAGAACAAAATAAAGTTCAAACAAATTTATTTACAAATAAAAAACGTTTTGGTAAAAGCTGGCACCACGCTCAGCATTACATCATTCTAGATATAAAGTATAAATACGGCTTTTCAGTCGTTTGTTGAAATAGTGAAACGTTTACTGCTTTGTTTACTTTTCTTAGGCGATAATGTAAATATACGGTATTTTAAATATTGTTAATTTATTGTTTATAAACAAGCAGCATGACAACACGAATTAAAACAGATGCCAAAATGGGGCATCCATGAATGAAATATATAATTATAGCTAATGTGAGTTATTTCTTCAAAAAGAGAACTTTAAAATATTTAAAAGGGCACCCAATAACAAATAGTGGGGGAAGGGGGAGGGGGGGGGGAGGGGCGTGGTCTCTATCTAAATCCGCCATTGTCTTCATAAAGATTCATAGTACAGTAATAGAGACATATAAATAAAATAATATTTCGAACAAATATTTTTTTTAACAATAATTAATAAATTATTTCATTTTTAAGTTTATGGTTTTTATATGATGGAATATACCTACCAAATGTTTAATGTACAAAATACCTAAATATACATATATGTATATGAATAATAATAACAAATATGATTAACTTCGTTGCTCTTATTGGTATATATTAAACACGTAAATATATTCCAAAATTTTACATGTTTTATGTCCCATACAATCACTAACTATTGAGTAAATAGTATTTGACGGCTTGAGTAGTACATTGCAGTTTGTACCTATTTTTAGACACACGGTTTTTGAATGTTGTAATATTTAAGTTCTTGATGATGTAATCTACTTTCTCCTAACCTTTAGTTCATTTTCACTCTACTCAGTAATATATGTTCTCTTAAATTATCGTAAGTGGTATATTCAAGTAAGAAAATCTCAGTTATTTAACGAAGCCGTGCAAGCATCGGCGAAATATTAGTTTAATACATTTCTATAGCGTGTTTTTGTTTTCAACAATCAGCATTATTCGAAGACTAATATTTTTCTTATATCCTCATGACCACACCACCTTAAACAGAGCCAATCCAAAGTCTGACACTCAGTTTGGCCAATAACAGTAGCAGTCTATATTGGGGCGAGGAAATCGAGATTTTCTGTGACACTTTCCTGGGTCGACCTGTGCCAACTATCAGTTTTGTCATCGATGGTGATGTTGTCAACGGGAGTAGTTACTCGGTGCGTCAGGATAATGAGACTGGTAAGAAAAATGTTTCAAGGAAACATAACACATTACAGTAGATTAAAATTCGTTGCACCATCTATAAAATGGGATATGTAAAGTGAATGAGGTCAAAGCGAAGCTTTAGTCTTAGAATAATCTCAAGGATTTTTTAAAATCTCACAACTATAAGTCAAGTGTTCATTTCCAACTAATCTCAGAATAAACCTCACTTTAGATGTTAATCCAAAGGAATTCATTTGGAAGAAGTATTCATTATTTAGAAATTAACTGTATTCTATCTCTAAATTTATTAACACCCTATACTGGACAACCCAACTTAACTAATCTCTGAATAACAGCTCACATTGACATCAGGTGCGTTAAAATCGTAAAATATCCCGGCCCTTATACATACGAGTATACGCATAAGGAAGAGGGAGTAACTTTTTCAGAGAATTTTAAAGATATAGGTTTCCTCTTCCTATTTTCAATTAATATGATTATAGTACATAATTATTTGAATAATATTCTGTACCCCGTTTCTATTCTTAAAAGACTTGAACCACAAACTTAAAGAAATATATATATAGTATCTCTTGATAATAATAATTTATTTAACAATAAACAAAAAAATCGCAAACTTCTTTATAGAGTGGAGTTTTGAAACTTCATGTGTAGTTAAGCAAGGATGCTTGGTAACATTATATTTCAGTGTGTTAAACAAGATATGATTTTAAAACTTTGGAAAATAATATTTAAAAAATGATTTTGTAGTATTCGATTGGCAGTGTTATAAATATACAAATAATAAATTATAAATAATAAAATATAAGTATTGCTATAAGTAATAAAAAGTACATTTTTTAGTTATTTACCCATACTCATCTAGAGTAATTATAACTTATAATTCATACATTAAGCATACTCTTTTTTGATTTATTTGATAGTGCATTTGAGAGCTTACTTGGGAATATTTAGGAATAAATTATTACAACTTATTTTTTAAATTTACGTATATAATTTGATTTGCACTTTATTCTAAGAAAGATGTATGATCTGAACATATTTTGTTTATATTACTTGATGACACATGCTGGTGTAACTGAATAATTCCATTATTGCTTGGTGTATTGGTTTGTATTGATTTTCCGATAATCTATAATATTGGACAATCCTGTCGTTAACATTTCGAACTTACTGTACAATTTACTCCAAAATTAACATTTTATTTTGTTCAGTATTGATAGTGAGAATTCTTTGTCATCTCTATAAACAGAATTATTTAGCTTTTCAATTGTACGTAACAACATTATTTTTAATAACGTTAGCACTTTTTGCTAAAAATCAAATATATAAATTTAGTTAGATTTTTCAGATTGCATAGACGTAGGTATTCAACTCATGTATCTATATCTCTATTATATTTAATATGGCCGTGCAAAGTCTATTATACCTATATAGATTAATTTGAAATATATATAGTGAGGAATTACTCAATATAATAATTCTTTACATACTTTATTCTGATACATACCTGTAACTATTTGGAGCTTTATGTGGTTTCAATTCTTAGAGAAAAAGGGGAACGACATTTTCATATATTTATTCTATACTAAAACATTATAGTGTCGCATAGTTAGAATTGCCATCAAAGCTGAGGATTATACCAGAAAAAGGGCGTTATCGTCTGCCAGGGTTAGACAAACATCCTGAGTATAGGGAGCAAACACAAACACAAACAACAACATACAATTTCGGTGTATTATTGAAGTTGTTTTTTAGTAGGTTACAATACTAATATTAAGAGGCTGTCACAAATCATATAAAAAGTAGGTAACATTTGACGAATTTTGATAATAAACATCAATACTCATGTTATTTGTTGTATTTTATAGATATAAATTTTGTAAAATATGTGTAATATATTATATTAATTGATCAATATTAGTTACTTCTTTATTAATAAATATTCTATTAATAATCTATACTCAAATATTTAAAAACAATGTGAAAAAATGAAATTTTGACAAATATTTTACATGTCTTTATAATACGACATGTTGTAAAACCTATGTTTTATCGTTGAGTCCAATTCATCAAACTATTTTAAACTAAAATTGGCAAACTTTCCCTACTCAATAGTTCTAATGTTATTAAAATGGGTATGTTTCATTTGCAGCAACAGGTTTTTAGGTATCTACTCCAGGTTTACTAAATAAGAACTGTTTTCTTGTTAATAAGACGTGACTATATATTATCAACATATATTTCCTTAGGTAAAAATGGACTATACATGTATATATTTGCTATCACCACAAATGGTTATTGTAATTATTTAGAATTTTAGTTTGCAAAAATTGTAACTGTTTTAAAAATATAATTGCATCCCACATAAGTCGCTAATAATAATAACAGTTGATTATATTCTCTCCATTTCCTAAACATTATAGATTAAAAACATTCACTTCAAATGACTTCATAGTATTATTTGTTTTGTTTATTTCAGAAGATCATTTACCTATATACTGTATTACAAATAACCTAACTAGGTTGTTGACAGTGTCTATAGATGAGAGGTGCATACATGGTACTATTTAGACATGGTAGTTTATCTAGAAGTCGAATGGTGTACGTTATTTTAAATATTTTGTTGATTTATTATTAAAATCATAAATCTGAAATCAAAATATTCGGTCTTTCTAAATAAACAAAAATTTTAACTTAAACTTACACGGAAACTTTTAGTGTGCACAACTGACTAAAAGCATTTTATATTGCGATGATTATTAATGTTATGATAGATATGATTCATACTTCATTAATGTGCTTTAGGTGGTTGTAACAATGTTGATAATACAGGGTTCCTGAAATCTGACTTTTTAATGAATAATACAGCAATATTATAGGATTAACTAAATTTATACAGTCAATAATGTTCGCTTATGTTCATGTTGATATATATATAATATATATGTATATATGTATTATATTAGTGAAATATTAGAAATACATTTAAGTTAATAGCACCTCCGCAATATTTTATAGTAGGGCAAAGCATTTTCAATTTTCAATTGACACTTGGAAGATAGCTGGATTAGATTAGACAGAGAAGTGTTAACTCGTGCCATTCTTTCAACAAGACAATATATGTGTTATTGGTGCCCGTTGAGTTCGCGTTTGTGAGTAATATACTGTATGTTGTTGTATATATGCATTACGATGTAGATATATGGTATGCAACGATATTAAATAGCGCTTGGTTTCCGGTAACAGCATAGGTAGAATATATCTCGGTAAAGTTAATAAAAAGCACTGGCTGTTAATGATAATTTATTATTACGCAAATTTTTGAAAGAACAAGCGAAAACAATGTAATGTACAAAAAAGGTAGTGACAAGCGTATATACACACAGTGAAGATTATTTGAAGTAATATATCCCCAGCTATGAGACGATAGTTGGGGATATTCGATTTAAGAATTATGCTTCAGGTAAGATAACTTTTGAGTAAGAGAAGAAAGAACAAGTGTTGAGGAATTATAGATAAAAATTATATCAAATCTTAGGAAGAAGCGTGAAATAAGTTTAGGATTAAGTTGTTTATATGAAAAGAATCAGAGGTTGAAGGCTTCATTATATTTTGCTTGGTAAGTTGAAACAACATGCTTCAAATTTCTTGCAAAATATATAATTTGCAGGGCCTAAATTAATGATAGATAGATATATAGGGGTACCCAAAAAAAATCGCCGTTTTGTCCATATTTAACAATATATATGTATACATTAATTTATTAACA
>JAYRBW010028482.1:0-12283 GCA_036023295.1 Invenusta paracnida
TAAAAATCTATAGATATCGTAGGTAACTCTATGCTTTCATATCAAGTCCGAGAACTTATTGAAGCCCCCTCGTATATTACCTACATTATTATTATTTATTTTTATACTATTTTGTTTGTTATATTTATTTTTGTAATATTTTCACTAGATTTATATATTAAATAGATCGCAACTCATTTACCACTATAGTATTTATTTTGTAAAAAATATTTCCATAACATTTTAATATGTTATTATTCAAAATGGAAATTATTTAACTTCTCAAGCACTGAAAATTGTCATTGTTTAATAATAATGTGCCTATTTTTCTTCTGCTAGACGACAGTTTGGCGGTTTGACGAATCTCCGTCTCTCAAGTCCGTCACCGTTGATCTCTTGTCAGGGAAGTCCGGTTGGAAGGGAGAGCCTCCACTCAAGGTACCAATCTACATAGATTTATTCTTGATACAATAGGCAGTAATTAGCATTCATGATAACATGCAGATCATAATAATAGTATCGTTTATCTTTTCAGGTTTATGATAGTAAATATTGCTTTTTTTCAATTTTACATTTCTTCCATAGATTTCAATATTATAATCAACTATATCTGCAATCTAAAATTTTACTTCCATTTATTTGTAATATTAGTATGTGGTTTGGGATAAAACCCAATAACACTGCAAAATATTGTTTTAAATGAGAATGACACTAAAACGATTGCAAGTTCTAAATATGTAGTACTTTTGATTTTATCGAATTTTGTCAACCATAAAACATCTAATAATCTATTAAACAACTTGTTATTCTGGAAAAAGCTGAAAAGCAAAACGTTTTTCCTATATTATTATTTTAGCAGTAGGTGATAAAATCTATTTCAAAGCATAGGTTTTGTATTGGACCATTCTGTGGCACTATCTGGAATGAGTAATTACTGCATATTGCTTTGAGTTTAAAATATCTCCAGGGAATGTATACAGTAATTTTAACTGTAAGGGGCAACTTTAGATGTTTCATTTTAGTACCTTTTTAATATTTGGCTTTCAATCGATATTTATTATAGACAAAAAACTCTTTTCAAAGTGCTAGTTTTATTAAGAATAGTAAATATAAACAAACCTTACAGTGTTGCCCGCAATATAAGGAAATTAAGGTTAAAAACGAAATTTACACCAGCCAGAATATTTATTTGTTCGCTGCTAACCTAACCCTGTTTCCCCTACAACCTCCCCTCTCTCCCCATAGCTCAAGTCGGACGAAGAAAGTCCTCCAGCAAGTGCAATTAGTGGTCTTCAACCGACCTGTCTCCTCCAACTCATGCCCCCTTCTCGTGTGACCTCCCTCTCCTGGCATCAAGACACGAGTATGCTAGCGGTGGGTAGCGGTTATGGACTAGGTGTGGCTTGCTACACGAGCACTGCTACCACGACCCTCTTGGCTCGCTGCTCCCTTCCAGACTCGGCTACCGCTTCAGATGCTGTGGTGGGTGGTTGGGCGCGCCGAAGGACACGCGAACTCAAGAAGTCACTGCGGGACTCGTTCCGTCGGTTGAGACGACTCAGGTCCACGACAGGGGGTGGCCGAGGGGGTGGCACAATGCGCAAGACGACACATGCACCGGATGTAAGCACTCCGTTCTTTGTATAGCATTATAATAATCATAAGCTAATTGAAGCTTGAAACCCACAGCTGTAATATAAAATCACACAACAATTTCCAATTATCTTTGACCAACCGATATTGAGTTAATTTTGTTTGGTCCAAACAGTTAATTTTATCGAAAATTGTGGAAAAATAGATTTGCGATTTTATTTCAGTATTTTTTGTTATAATTATATGTATAATTATATTGAAATGATTTCTAAAATACGAGTATAATATGTAGTTGTATAAATTATGTATTAGTTGAAAATTAGTAATTAATCAACTAATACCGGTTCTGTGCCACAGCACATTCATTTTTTAAGGCCAGGAATATGTTTCAAAATTTGAACTCTTCTTTCGGGGTGGATTGAAGACTGACATTATAAAACAACCATACCCTCAATTAATTTATAAATACAGTCGAAACATACAATTTTAGGCAACATAGTAACTGAGAATATTCATTTACTAACACTATAGCTATAATCTTACAAAACTAAAACTTTTTCCATTAATATTTCTAATTTTATTTCTTTAGAAATAATTTTTAATATAATTTTCATTTCATTAATAATTTTGCTTATATTTTACACCTCGAATTTAGGCAGATAGTATTGGCAAGTTATAAATGTTTCGCTAATTTTGTTGTAACGTTTTAGTTTAGCGTTGATATTTTATTTGTTTTTTACACTGTTGATTTTATTCATTTTCGTACTTTATTCTAAACATCTGAACTGTACACACATTATCTTATTATAATCATATTATGATAACTATCTACTTAATTGCTTGCTCTATTCTTAAGTTTTAAAAAATGTATTCATGTTTTATTTCGAGCATGTTTATATTCTAGTTTATCATTATTCTATAATATTATATCCACGTAAAGTGTATATAGACAAGTTTGGATATGTTTTTACGTTATTTTGGTTTCCTTTTGATTCATAAGTAACGTATACACAGTTGTTACCATTTTAACTTTCCAACCGTACCTGTCTCTAAGAAATAATATTGTTGGGATATATCATTAATTTAATTCTCAAATTTTGTAGACAACAGTCACGCGGACTACAAAATATTATTTTATATTTCTACGCAATATTCTGACTATTATTTGACTGTCTACGATTGAATTAATCAATAGAATATCTTTGTTTTGTTTTATAGTATTTATATTAGTAATCAAATGTAATTATCAGTTAAAGTTAATATATATACATATATTCAAAAAATTATATACAAATGTGGAACAGTTTTAAACAATATTAAATATTGTTTGCACTTTCACAGACATTCTTTAAAAAATAATTAGTTTAGTTTAGCTATATGCACTGATGGGTACTTATTCCAGAATAAAATACTAGACAATGGCTCTAAATATAACAAATATATGCTCAAAAGCTACTTTTAAAAATAAACTGTTAGTAACGAATTTAACAGATACCTATGGTAAATTCATTTTTTTATGTGGGATTAATTTGACTTAACGTAAGTCTTAGTAGGTGCTTGTCTTAGTTTAAAATAATTCTGTGTATATATTTCTAATATTGCTATTATAGAGGTAGATGCAAATCAAATAATTAATAAATGCATATTGTTTCAAAGTCACGGTCTATCAATCTGACTCACCTATCAATATAAAAATATTATGATAAATTTCACTTACAATAATTATAAATTAGCTAGCCATAAAAATCGTATTCTCATTCTTCTCTTCTATGGTGTGTCTCAAAATAACAAGACTTTTTATCGTACTGGATTTTGTCGTAAATCAGCTAAATTAGTAATCTAAAAAAGTTACTATATAGAAAGGTAAAACGCCACCATTTTATAGGTTTTTCCAAATCAAATATAAAAAAACGATAAAATTACACCGTCCTACTCTCCTATTGCAGTTTTAATTGTTTGTTTTATTCAGCATATATGGTATAGCCCCTGTAATTCATATGAGAGACATGGACAGCGAAAGAGTGTACCCAACATCTAAGCAAACTCCTTATGTTTCTACTTTCTTCATTCAGCGCGGCGCTGAGTCAGAAGAGGGCTTTGAACTAGCCCACGTCGAGCGCGAAGTTGAAGCTCGGTCTGCCAACCAACCCACCTCAGCTGCTGTCCTCTGCTCCTTCTTTGCCAACGTCAACTACTCGGGCAAGACCAAGGGGGGACACTCTACCTCTAGTGCTACCGCGGCTGGCTCCTCCTTCCATCCGCCCGCTTGCCTCTTCGCGGGCTCGGGTACGGGTCTGGCCATGACCTATGTGTTAGCAGGAAATCGCCTTGTCCAATGGAAGGAACTTCAACTGCGTCATATGGCCCCAATTCTCGGCATGGTTCTGCTCAATGCCCGCACACATCGACCCATTGGTCAGCAAGGTAGACCTGGAGAGTGAACAGAAACAAGTAGATATTTGGCATAACCCTGTTTTGAGTAAAACATAATTATTCCAAAAATGACAACAAGCAGCCATAATTAACAGAAAATACAAATTTAATGGAAAATTAGCGATATATACAAATCTATAACGCTAATTTTCCATTAAATTTGTATTTTCTGTTAATTGTGGCTGGTTGTTGTCATTTTTGGAATAATTATGTTTTCATTGTTGTTAGATTTGAACGATAATAGCCTTCTATTGTGGAAAGGTAATAACATTATAATTTTTATTTGATCTGCAGCATTTATACGAGAGCCAAAATGCATTTTTAGTTTGAAAATGTCTATTGTGTGTTTCACAAATCAATAATATAAAAAGTATTTAATTGTCGAAATTCTATTTTTTGCCTTTGTTTGTGGTCAAAATAATATGTTATTCAAGTTAATACATTACAATTTCATCTCACTTTGTTTTCAATAATAATTATTGAAATACTGTATTTCCATTTTATTTTAATTTTTATATGCTGCTATCAGCAAATATTGTGTATTCCTTATTACTTAATTCTTCATATTTTCAACCGTCATAATTTTGAAGGCTAATTCTTAAAGCTACAGTTTCATTAAGAAGACCATTATATTAAATTTATAATTTAAGCATCTTGGTTTATTTTTTATTTTTAGGGAATAATAACTATTCAATAAATTAAACTATTGTATACTTATAATTTTCAATTTTTATAAATAATATTTTACTTTTTCGTTGATTACAGATGAGGTCATACTATTTAAAACAGGTACTACATATATAACATTACGCGCATGTGTGAATTGAAACTTTTTATATACACTTCTAAAAGTCTTATGTAAATATCAATCAAGTAAAAAATAAATCTTCTTAAATTCAAATTCGTGTTTACAACTGTTAAATGTATATAATATATGATACGAGGTGATTATTAATCAGACTGCATGAAACTTCTTACATGACTTCATACCTGGCAATTTTAATAAACTAAATATAGGCCTAATGTTTTCTCATGAAACGAAAATCTATTCGTCGTAATTCTTTCGAATTAATTTCGAATAAATACTTGTCTAAAGCTTAGTAATAATAAAATATAATGCGTCTACTTTGTATGTTTGAGTGTTATTATAAAATTAGATTTGTTTCTCTTCAAGATAGTGTATCTTGCTATTTGATAACAGTACTATGTTTCTTTACAGGTATTTTTCTTTTAACGTTGATTTTAATAGCTTCTTTTATGTACAGAAAATACTACTAGATATATTTTGTAGTGTGCCCAAATAATTATAAACTATATATTCGAATAATAATAATAATAGGCTAATTATAACTAATTAATTTTATTGGTTGGAACAATAGCATGAGGTATCACCATTACATCTGTTTAAAGAGCAGGCTAATTGAATTTTATTTACTGAAATATTTAAGCCATGAATCTATTAACCTTCCTATCGTACACTGTGTGTACAATATTATCTCAGGCGTGTAGGTAGCGCGCATTTTGTAAATTGATTTTCTCATCAAAATAATATTTCACTTGTTTTTATATTGGGTGGAAATTTTCTTCCTTACACACATGCACAGATACATACTTTGGTTAACTGTGCGGTTTTGCATGGCGGTGGCTATGAATTAGCTAGCATCAGCTCTGCTGCATTAAAAAAACATATTTTTCGCAGCAAACACTCAACTAGCTTATCATCTGTCTCTATTAGCTATGTATATTTATTATATATTTTTCAGAGAAAACATTATCACCCAAATACTGGAGTCCTTCCACAACACACATTATATTTTGCCTCACCTTTATTTCTCGACGACGATGTTCATTTAGTAAGTTTCAAACATGGAAACAAGGCGAGAGATACACGGTTTCCTTATAGTATACGTTGGAAAATATGTGGCAGCAATTTTCACAGCAAGCAGTGTGTACATCAGCATTCTTACTGGTTGCACGAAGAAGCTAGGAATGCAATATAACGTCTCACATCTAAGCGATGAAATAATTGGAAGGGCACGGCTACCGTGACATTGACTGACTTACACTGATGGGATGAAACGATTATTATTATTTTAAATAACTACTTTTTAAATGGTGTACTACTGCATGTATTGTGTGAGAATGTGTGGTATATTAATTATATACGGTGACTTCAAAATTTTTACTTTTTCTGCATTATTTTCTCTAGTAATGGACTATTACCTCGATACGTTCTTCTTTCCGTATATTAGCGTTATATATTATTTTATTCTAATATTGATTATCTACGTCTTACTATGTCTGATATTATAACATATCTGTTCCTGCTTAGGCGCATATAATATTATCCATGTTTTATTTAAGCCAACTCTTCCTAATTTTAATAATTGAATTTCTGATCATTTTAACTATCACGATATGTTTGTATAACTTTTTAGATTATCTATTGTAATTATTTTGATGTGGTCTCTTAAATCAATAGATCCTACTGACAGTTCTACAGGTCAAGAACTCCTCGTCATTACCGAGGAACAGGTCCGCATTTTCAGTCTTCCTTCCCTCCATCTCAAGCATAAAACACGCATGACAGCTAAAGATGGGTTTCGAATCAAAAAGGCGGCTGTCGTATATTTTATTAGCTCATCGGGGGCCGGAGGTAATAAAATGTCTACAATTTTATCTAGCTTTAGGCATAATTTGCTAGTATATAACATACGACTTAGAAGTAGTATATAAATAAATGAATAATTTTGCAGTTTATATACTCTCTATAAAACAATTTTATTACAACTTCAAAAACATTTTTGTGTTTTTTACTTTATTCTTTCCTCAGTGACATTAGTATTCTGTTTTAATCTACTCGTAAACAAAAATTATATAAAACCAGTGAAATGAATTGTTCTTTTCATTCTTAATTAATGTAATATTGTTTTTTTCACAAAAGAATTTTTCTTTACTGTGAATAGCTTTTATTTGTTTGATGTTCATAGTATTTATCGTCTTGTCAATATTTGAATTATTTCCAAGTAAAATCACTGTTGTAGAAAGGTACATTTCGAAAATTTTATTTGCAGTTTTATTAGTATGATTGACAAATATTTTGAACTTTTATGTGTTATTTTTTATGCTTAATAATTACATGTTTTGGTCACGTTTTAATACACCCAGACCACAGTATCTCATCATAAAGTCGTACAAATCGATCTTAAGCAGTGTCTTCAAAATACCAGCTGTATAGGCATTGTTTCACGTAAAATTATCATTCGCATGAGCACTATATTACATGTAGAAAACTATCTCCATCAACTTAATTTTTCTCGCTCTTTGACAGACTCCACAGCAGGCTCGAGTTCCCACGTAGACATCCGCCATCCTACCAATGCTTCCTCCGGCCACCGCCATCAGCAACATATCCCGCACGACACGCCTTGTCTTCTGACGACCAACAACGGAGGTCAGACCGTGCTCCTCTCCCTGCCTCATCTCCGACGGATCGATACAGTACCCCTCATCGACGCCAACGATGTCCTCGCCGTAAATTCGCTTTCTTTAGCCCGGCATTCTGGGGGCGGTGCCTGCCCTCCTCTTGGTATCTATCAGGACGCTCCAGGACAGGTCAGTTTCTTGACTAACAGAAGTTGTATATAACTTTCTAATTATAAAGAAAGCCTAAATTTTCGCTGGTAAAACAGCCTTGTGAATGATACCTATGTCAAAAATAATGCAAAGATATTGTAGCAGATCAAAAGTATTTGTAGTTGTATGGTAGGTGTAAGTGTAAGGTAATTTTCTTAATTTTTTATTTAAAATTCAAGTATATTGTTGGCTTTTAAGATATATTATATCATAATCATGTATTATTATTTGTCAAAAAAACTGTTTTACCTTTTTTTCTTAAAATTGGTCATCGTCTTTGAAAAAGGGATTATAAAATATTGCGATTATATAGTAATATTTTGCAGGTTGTCAATTTAAAACTATAAAATTATTGTACACTTTTAAAAGACATAAAGTGTATTTTCTAATCAATAGTCTCAAGAGTTATCATTTTATACCTCTATGTTACTAAATGTGTCCCTGATAGTAAAAATTTACGTTTATTTTTTAATTACAATTTTTTTAATATTTGGTTATAGTATATTTAAATAACTGTTTAGTAATTAGTATTTATTGAGAAATTTTGATTATACAAAGTGTCTTTTATCGATTTTATTCGAAAAGTTTCTGATTTTACTAGTTATATTTTTCAATTTTTAATTAATGGGTATTATTTAAATAACATTCACATTTCAGACTAGATTCCAGACTATTAGTACATGTCATAAAGAGAAATATTTATTCCCTTAATGCCGATCGATGTGAAAAATATTTTTGTTACAAGATAGCATAAGTATAGTGTCTTATACGTTTATCTAGTTAAACGATAGTTAAACGTTATCTATTTTTAGAATGCTTTAAACGAGCTGTGGCAAATGCGTATTTTTAATGAAGCTTTTTTTCATTGACGTATAAAATCGTATTGTATATTTTTGTAAAAGCTTCACACATTGTTCTAAAAATAGATTTAACGTTTAAGCCACGATTAGACGCACGTATTTTTAATCGTATTGTATATAATTCGTTTTTTTTCGAATATAAGCAGAAAATTTTTTATACAAAATAAAACGAACTTGAGCAGACAGGTACCTGAAATATTGTTTACCAATTTACCGTGCGCAGATATAACAACGGAACAGTGTAATAGTTAAATACCTGAATACGAGCCCCCTGAAAATTCGTATATTTTATCGTCACGAAGTTTATCTGTGTTGAAGCCAGCATAACCTACTTCTCTGTGTGTATTTGATGAGTAAGTACATACATATATAGATATTTTATCCATAGTATGTAAGCCTAATTGTTTTCTAATGCTTTTGAGGGTGAGGTATCCCACCCAGCTATAAATAAAAATTTCTGGCTCAATTGTAAACGGACCATAAACAACAACTAAACAGTACTCACTTACTCACTGACTTATTAAATTTAAATACGGGTTTATAGGTATTCAATCACATAAATAGTTGTAGTATCGTCAGTATAGCAAACTAGAGAAGGAAAAATACTACCTGTATGTTGGTGTAAAACAGCCTCTTAAACATATTACTTAGAAGTGCAACACTACAGTGTTATAACATGCATTTTCATAGGTCTAGTTAATTCCGCAGTATCAGAATTGGTAAGGTACTATGCAATACAGCGTACATATTTAGTGAATGCCCCTTTACTATCATTCACCTTTATTCACCATCCTTCACGAGCAAATGTCACAAGACAGGCGGCAGCACAAGAAAATGCCAGTGTGTCGTATGACTTTACACACTCGACAAGATTTTTCTTGCAACAGACCGAGAAATCGTTTTTGTATGCCTTCCTAAAATACACTAATACATTACAGGCGCTAATTTTATTTTTTATTAAATAAGTTATATGTACTTTTATCCATGTACTTCATGGTATGTTGCATTTTATTAGTTGATAACCGATTTAGATAGTGTCAGTAACATCGCAATAATTGATAATGTTGTGATCATTCTATTCACCAAAAGTAAAATATTTCAATATTCTAGAATAAGTTCAAATTTAATTTAATTTTCTTATTTTAATTTAATTGTTAAGCTTGTGTTACAAACAAGAACTACGTTACTTAAATCGCACTACATTTCTTTTGCGTTATAGCTTAGTTAGTTTCACTCTACATTTTTATTAATATTGATCCGTATTACCGGTGGGTCATTATATACATATATATGTTATATAATTGCACCAACAAATTTATACGTTTATTATTTTATTTACATTTCATATTGATTTGAAAATGACTGATACTTTACCAAAATAATTGATTTCTTTAGTGATCTTAACATAACTACATCCGAATGCTCGTATTTCACCAAATACTATTTTAAAGATATTAAATCGGATTGTTTTTTTATAAAATATAATACATGAGTATATAAATACAGTCTTTTGTGTAAATTAAAAAGTAAGGGCTACACAACACAAAATTATTTATTACGCCTGAATTTTTTATTTTAAAAGCAAACCTTCTACAGAGGCAACACACACATGGTGAAACAACAATTAACAAATTTCAGTTATTATACCTACGTACAACAGAAGCATACAAACGATCGATAACAATTGAATTTGTGTTCATTCGAATAAAATATATTTTTATAAATAGAAGGTACTGTAGATTCACATTGCTTGTACATGCTTTGTAGGTTAGTGGTTATATAGTAAGCCTCTAAAAATAACCGACGATACCAGTTGGATTCCACCACAAGAATCGATATATCATCAAAGTTTATCCTGAGATTATTATTAATTGCGTGGTCTGCTAATGCCGACTTTTCAGGTTGAAGAAGACTTATAGAAGCTTTGTGTTGTTTTAGACGAGTGTCTAAATTATTGAACGTCTGGCCGATATAAGATAACGAACAGTCATGACAAGATATCCCATAGACCACACCCTTGGAAAACAATTTTGATCTTCGAGTTTTTGGGCGAGAAAATAGCTGTCCTATTTTCCTCAGAGGTTTTGGTCCAACTTTAATCTTTGAACGTGTAAGCGCACGTTTTATTCTTTCTGGAACATCTTAAATAAAGGGGAGAACCACGAAACCTTTATGAGTCTGCATTGTTATCAGTCTTTTTGGGTTGTTTCTGATGGCCACAAATTAAAGATCATCATGCCAACAGCAAGATATTCACCAGTCTTTAATTTATTTTTACATTGTGTCTTTTTGATATATTGTTTAATACGAATTTTTCGCTAATAGGTATTATTCAATAACATCGAAATTCTTGAGTTTAAATTGATTCTGAATCCTACGTTTGTCAGTCTTAACCAAAGAAATTTTAGTCAGAATGCTTTGAATAGCCATTATATCTCATTATAATATACATCTATATATTATTTTGTTATGCCCCGCACTCATGTTCAAGCCGGCTCGTCAAGCCAACATTTGATTGGTTTAAAAAGGCAACATGTGATCAATTTGCAAACGTGTGTGCTGAAGATTTTATTGATTATAATATTATTGTTTTCCATCAAGTCTGTTTGCTAAGCCGACTTGAACGTGTGTCATGAATTAGTCATGTCTAGTTCCTCAGATATAATAATATTGTCGAAGCATGTTTTTTAATATGTTATGGAATAGAATGAGTATTCTAATAATATATTTTTTACGATAACATGTTTTTTAAGTAAATTCCTTACACGTAATTCTTTGAATATGAAACGATTGTATCATACATAATGGTTATAATATATAATGTAGCTTATTATGTTATTTTCGTGTATGAATATGCCAATGCATTTTTTTATATTATGATTTTTATGCACTGCCTAATTATCTACAAATTATTATTTCTTTCTCCTCCCGAGCAGGTGTTTCTCTTTGAAATAGTGCCAAGCCAGGAGCGGGTGGGTGCCGCGGGCACCCCCTACACGGCACTGTGTAGTGTGGAGCGTGGTGGAAGTGCCCTGGCATCCAGAGCAACTGCCTACCCCCAGACTGTGGTGAACACGACTATCAGGAGCTGTAGAGAGGAGGTCGATGTCTCTGCAGAGGACAGTGGCATTCATCTCATGAATGGACCGGATGCCAGCCTCCCTGATAGTGTCCGCGATTTCAGCACTAACAGGTTTGTATTGCTTGTGTAATTTTTTCTTTTTTTGAGAAATAGGTTTGCATAAAATGATTTTATAATAAAGCTCCATAATTATTGTCTTCCCAATATTTGAAATCTAAAACAAAATTAAAACCTCTTTCTAATCTAACGTGTTTCTTATTTTGTTTTGTCTGTCATGCATCCGTACATCATAGAAAATATAATACAAAAAAAATAAAGTTCAACATGTTAATTCTAAATCAATTGTAATTTGTCTAGAGTATAGTTCACTAATACTCTACTCTTAGAAAATCGTATTTTATTAAATAGATGTTTGAATGCATTTCATATAGTTTGTAAAAATGTATTATAACTGACTTTTCATTCTTTTTACTTTAAAGTTTCAACTATAAAAATGTATTTTTCTTGTTTGATTATCCTTTTCTCCCAGTAATATGGAATGGACATTTTACCATTTGATTGTGTATTTTATATTGTTGTCAAAAATGACAATGACTTTTATGTTGTTTAAACTCCTATTCATAAAAGTAATAATTTTATATTCACATTGAAAGGTAAATGTGCAGACCATAGAAATTAATCAATATATATGTAGATTGAA
>JAYRBW010028493.1:0-12282 GCA_036023295.1 Invenusta paracnida
TGTATTTCAGTTTAAACTATTTTTAGAAATGCATTTAAATCTATGTTAAAAGAATATCTCAAACCTTGAAATGCCCATTGAGTAAAGACACTTTTAGAATATCTCAAACCTTGTAATGCTTGTCAAGAAACGGTTAATATATTAATATGAATTAATGTTTTAATATATTAATAATCACCTCTAAATTGCTAAATGTCCCAATGTTATAAACTAAATTACATAATTGTGCCATTTTAAAAACTTTTTTGCAGGGTATTTACTGTGTAGCACTAGCTGTAGCAGGACATTTTTTTAGCTGGAACTCAGAAATACTAAAATTAAAATAGTTCATTTGAAAAAAACGTTTTTATTAAAAAACGATATTATATATTTATATATAATACACTGGAAACATATTTTTTTGTTGATGAAAATCACCAGACTAACTGTTTTGATTTTCTGATTCAGATATGTATATGGAACTCAGAAATGTAAAAATTAAAATTTTTCATTGGGAGAAAACGTTTTTATAAAAAAATCGATATTATATAATATTGAATTGTGAAGTACTAGCTTGATCCACATCAATTTAAAAAAATTGTAGTTTTCTTGAATGCCTGATGTAATTCCAAGAATAAAAAGTTGTTTGTGCCTGAGTATTTTTTTTTTTTTTTATCATCAAAATTTGTTTTCTGGTTGACCAGGTCCAAGAAATTTTCGTAAAGCTACTGCATCCATCAATGCCAATCTATGTAAAATAGATTCTGCCTTGCTAAAATCCATTGTTTTCTCAATGAATTTAATGGTAATTTAATGGATTGTGTTTTTATTTTCTTGACTACTCCTAACTTTATTCTCATAGTGTGTAATAAATCTTATCTTAATTGTCTAAAAAGAATTCAAAATAGCTGTGCCCACTTTTTTAGATACTTACCAATATTAGCTCATATATCAGCAATAATGCACAAACTCCATTGGCTACCAAACCATATTAGGTACAAATTCAGCTGTATTATCTATAAGTGTATCCATAGGAATGCACAAACGTACCTTAAAGATCTTGTTATACTTGCTCAATCGTTTACAATCAATGATACATTAAGATCTCAATCAGCTCCATGTCTTCTTTCTTCACTGATCACTGTCACACATGTAAAGGGAGCCTTGTTATTAGCTGGTACTAGTCTGTGGAATTTGTATGTAGCCATCTGACCTTCATCAAACTGTAAACTTTTTGTTCAGAAATAATTTAAAAACTCTTTTTTTCTCTAAATTGTAATTCTATTGCTTTTTTTCTGACTCTCCCACTCACTTTAAATGTACATCATACAGATGCTGTGTTTAAGTGAATTTGTTATTATTATTAAATATAAATGCAATGCATTTCAAACAATTTTAATTTGTTATGAAGTGGGCCTTTCACTAAAATGTATAGGAAAAGACTTTGGCGTCTCTTTCTGTTAATTTATTTTTAAAAATAAATCAGATACCATACTGTGTGCAAGAATTTGTTTAATATACGTCTTCATTTATTATATGAAAATAATTGGTACCTAATTTAGAATTTCATAGATTTAAAAAAATGTGTACATTGTATATAAAAATTATTTTTAGTTAGATTTTTTAATGTGTGGTCACTTGACTTCACCTTGGGTGCACAATTATGAATTTAGCTTTAAAATTTGTAAAACTTTGGTACTATGTTTCTTATTTTGCATGATGGATTTTTAGAAATCTATTTTAGTTGAACTGATTTTAAACTAATTTTTCCTTTTAAATATATATGGTATTTCTATTTTTGTGTCAGATTTATATAATAGGTAATACTTGCCTTTTTACAACACATTTTTAATACTAAGAATTAACAATTTTCTGTAAACTGTGCAGTGCTTTATACTAACATTTTGTTTTGATACATGCTTTGAAGTGACTGGAAATATCCATAACATTAATATAATCTCAGCTATTTTACACTTTTATTCAATGATATAATATATATTTTCATTTAATATCTTCTATATATAGTCTTTTTGTTAGACATATTATGTCTACCATTTTTGAATTATTATACATAATTTGTGAAATATATTTCCATAAGAACATAAACTTGTTTTTACATTCATATATACAGTTAGTTTACTTGTTCTTCAAACATTGACTCTCTTATATTATTTTTCTAATTTCATTACATTATATAAATTGTTAACATCTTTGTTTGTTCTAACTTTTTCATACCTTTGTGGTTTAACAAATATAACTATCTATTTAATACATATAAACATTTCTGTTTTATAATTTATATCCTTGGCTATACCCATAAGTATAGATAGAAAGTGATGTGTTAAAACACTATTAAGATATATAAAATTCAATGATCTTGATATTTTGAGTAGTTTTCAAATTTGAGAGAAAAATTAGATACTAGTACTGGGATTAAATAAGAAAAGCAATGTTGCACAACAAAATAAATACATAATTGGAGTGGTTTTTTGTTAAGGACACGAGATACATCATGATTGTTTTTATATATCCAATAAGGATTTTAACCATCGACATTGTTATATAGATAACACAATAAATAAAAAGTAAGAATGTATTAAAAATAAAGTTTCCAAATTTTCAATTATATTTCTTCTTAGTATACTAATATGTGAATGAGTTAGCATATACATATATTTTTAATTGAAATATGTTTATCACAATTGCAAATGTACAATATGTTCAATGACATAATTGTAAATTACCATTATATGTATGAGTATCTATATTGGTTAATTTATATGGTTTTAAAACACAATTATTGATGTATATATTTCTGTTTAATATATATATAGGTATATATAAACATAACAAATGCTTTACTGGATATGTCTTAATTAAAAAAACTAGTTATTATTATTATTTTTGTTTCTTGTTTTCAGTATTTAAATCAAATAATCTAATATTATATGCTCCTGTTTTTTAGAATATATTATTTATGTATTTATTTTTTTATTTTTAGACCACATTTGTTGTGGATGAAGTCAGCAATATTGTTAAAGAGGTTGGTTTCCTTTGTATTTTAGATTATTTAAATTTTCTATTTACATAGTAACTATGTTTATAACTATCTGTTGTTAAGCTTTATTTATAACTATCAATTCATGCTAAAATTTACATTATATCTAAAATTGTAATTTTAATATTAAATAAAATCATAAAATTTTTAGATTCTTTTGAATAATTATAGCATCACATCTTAGTTTTATTTTGATTTTCTATATTTGTTAATATCCCTTATGTGTTTGAGTAAGCATTGGATAACTAATGTTAAGCTTGTTTATTATTTAGTCTATCGAGGGCTCTATTGGCGCAAGCGTCTATGCCCATAACAAGGTGAACCAATGGACATCGACGATTATTGAACAGTGTTTGAATCAGCTCACAAAACTTGGGAAGCCTTTTAAATATATTGGTAAGTTAGGTTTTACATACTTATATATGCATCGAAGATTTTTGATGGATACTTATTTTTCTTAAATCTTTTTGATAAGTATGTTAAATAATTTAAGTTAACGACATCTACAGTGGTTTTGACCAATCATCTACTCCTCATAACGAACTTGCTGCGTCTTCATCTAGTTTCTTAAGCTTTCAACGGTTTCCTCTAACGATGTTGCATCCTATATTGTTTCCGTAAATCTATAAGACATGTTCTCTCGACCCATGTCCGACCTGGCTCATAAAAAAAAACTGCTCGGATATCTCTCCCATTGTTACTCAAATTGTTAATATTTAATTATCAACCGGCGTCTTCCCACCCCACCCTCTCAGAAAAATTCTGTGGTAACCCCACTTCTCAAGAAGAAGGGTCTCGACAGAGAATGCTTTATGATTTATCGTCCGATATCCGGGTTATCCTTCGTCATTCCAAAATCATTGAGCATTTTGCTTCTATACAACTTGAAGCATAACTATCAACTCATTCACTGGCTATTTGACCCGTTCCAGTCGGCTTACAGAAATAGTTTCTCAACTGAAACTGACTTATTGAAATTTTATAATGACATAACTTCGTCCTTAGATGAATCGTCTTCAACTTGTTCCATCATGCTTCTTCTTCTTTATTCCCGGTCTGGGGGGCGCGTCAGCACCCCAACCCCCCTGAGGAAGGACAGAGCGCGATCCTCGTCCGCGAGAACTGCAAGGGAGGGGTTGCCACCAAAGGTGGAAAGACGGAGGTCAGAGTGGGAAGGGCAAGAAAGGAAGAGATGGGGAAGGTCCTCCGGGTCAAAGATCATACTTGATCATGCTTCCACCATGCTTGATCTCAGTGCCGCCTTCGATACAGTGGACCATGAAATTCTAATCTCGCCTTCATTATCGCTTCGGCCTCACCAATACTTCTCTACTTTGGTTCAAGTCGTATCTATGTGGACAAACACAAACTGGTCAAATCTTCGACTTCATTCCTCTTCGATCTGGCGTACCTCAAGTATCAATCCTAGGTACAATTTTATTCTCACTATATACACCCCCAATCTCGTCAACTATTGCTGCGTACGACATTCCGTATCTGATTTATGCTGATGACACAACGATTTATATTTCCTTTAACAATGATGAATCTCTTGAAATAATCTCTAACCTACAAGCCTGCATTACATCTGTATATACCTAGTTTTGATAATAAGCTTCAACTTAATCCTGCAAAAACTGATATCTGCATCTTTGGTACCCGAACCCATCTCAGTCAACTTTCTATTGATACTATCACAATCTGTGACACTTAAATTGGAATCAATAAAACTAAAATTGCTTGGAGTTACCTTTGATAGTCTACTATCTTTCGACTCTCACATCAGTAAGATTTGTTCTACTGCTTTCTACTTCATGAACAGGCTTTTTCGTATCCTGCAATTTATTGATGAAACGTCTTGTATCCAAACAATCAATGCATTTATTCATACAAAACTGGATTGCTGCAACTCTATTCTCTTTAGTTGCGCTCTGAGAAATGTTCGCCGACTACAGCGTATTCAAAACTGTTCTACTAGATTAGTTAAACGTATCTCACGTACTCATCCAACAAATGACGTGATCAGTGAACTTCATTGGTTACCCGTAGTGAAACGGATTAATTTCCAGATTTGATGTATTGTGTACCGTTGCATTTATGGAGTTGCTCCTTCTTATCTATGTTCTCTGATTCATGTTATTGACAATCGTGTTGGACTCAGATCCAATTCTCTATTTCATTTGTATCAAGCAGTTTCTTGTAATGCTAAAGTTAACTCTTCGTTTAAATTTTGTAGTCCTCGCCTCTGCAATAATCTCTCAAGTCATGTCCGTTTAGTGACTGACTATGTTAAATTTAAGCGTTTATTGAAAACCCACTTATTCTATTTATAGGTTTTTGTTGTTTTTACATTTACCTATTGTTCACAGTTTTGTTAATTGTTCCATCCACTTAGACTGTATGTTTCATTCTTATTCGTGGTTAAATTAAATATAATTATTTATAAATTTCGTTAAACATCAGAAATTGTATACTTTTGACTGTTTGTGATTATTGTTTGACTATTAGACTAGTAGGCAGATAAAATGTTTAATATTCGCCGAGAAATTGTACATATATTGTAGTTTATTCAACATTAGGTATATTGTATTAACTTGTTCATACATCTTTACACGTTATGCAACAACTGTGTTGTCGTTTGTTGACATTCGGTTAAAGTGAAATGTTTGTCTGATCAGTTTTTTATTTATTTGTTCCTCTATTTGTTTCTAGTGACTTGTGTCATTATGCAAAAGAACGGAGCTGGTCTACATACAGCGAGTTCCTGTTACTGGGATAACTCTACAGACGGTGAGTCTTCATTCATCTACTTTGATTTGGAATTATTAATGCTTAATGTATACATCTTTTATTTTAATCTGGTAAGTTTATAACAACAAAATAAAATATTATTATTGTAATGTTATGAAATTAACAAATACCCTAACTCTCTTCAATAAGAATTAGTTTCAATATTTACATGGGATTATTGGTTTTGCTGTTTAGAAAATACCTGTTTAAAAATGTGAACGCTATGTTCTATTAAAACATGGCGGTCATTTCTATTCTAAATACCAACACAACTTCTTCTTTTGTTTTGAAAGATATTATGCAGCAATTTATCTGACTTCCGTAATCAGTTAAGAATTTTGTTTTTTGTCCTTTTCTCTGATGCTTTACCATATAACATATTTGCATTTGGTTTGAGAGTCCTTTTTATTTGATATTAAAACAAGACGGAGATGAAGTTAAATTGTTATTATACAGATTAGCTTATCAATATGTATTTAGTTTTAATTTGTTATGAAATTTATCCAGATTGACATATTTTACAGAACATCTGTTTAATAGAATAAAGTGTATTTTAAAATACATTTAAAACTTTGTGTAAAGATAAAAGAACAACTGTAAAACTGTGTCAAGATTTTTTTAACTATCAAAATATCTTAAATATGTTTACATCCTTTTTACACCCTTACATATTTTTAACTATTTCTTAAATACCTATTTATTTGTATGTGTATTTCTTCCTTGCAGGCAGTTGTACGGTACGGTGGGAGAACAAGACCATGTACTGCATTGTGAGCGTCTTTGGTCTGGCTATCTAATCAATAGTATCCACCCCCTCCCGACCTTGATACCCAGGTCCCAATACTGTCACCTGTTTTCTTCTATTCATCAAATCTGATGCTGGCACTAAATGGACACAAGAAAGACTGTAGATTTCCCTCCTTTCTTCCTTCATTTCCTCCTATCTCCCACAAGTACACTCCATTCTATCACGCATATGCAGGGTGCTGGAGGGTATATATATATACATGCATACATACTGCACATTATATCTTCTATTTTTATTTAGTTTTGGGTTAGATTAAGTGCCACTTCGTTCCTTCCCTACATACATTGTCCCGGCCCTACTAATGATCACATAACTGTTTCTTCTTTTAGTTTTTAGCCTCTATTTATTTGTGTCCAAAGTAGAGTTCGAATCGTTTTCACGTAATTTTATGTGATTTCTGTATTATATACACATATAAAAAATAGCCACCAGTTATTTCTTACCGAGGTAGATATGTTGCTAAAATATATCGCCTTCCGTTATCAGCTAGTGTATATAATATATATATCTTATGCTTTAAAAAATTGGAAAACGTGTCTGTACAATATTCCATTATACTGGTGTGTCCTCTGTATATTATTTTTTTGGGGTCTTCTTTCTTAATTTCATTTATATATACATTATACATACATTATGTCAGATTGTTTTTTGAATAGTAGATGTACAAGCTTAAGTTAACACTTTATTTACTGCTATTTTCAATCTCTATTATGCTTATTAAGTCATAGCTGCTATTGTTATTTTAAATAGAACATTAAGTATGATTCTTATCATTAAAACTTCAGTTAAATATAAATGACTTGCATCACTAAGTTCTTTTTTCGACTGATATCTGTTCTGTGTTTGGTTAATTGTACCTTGTTTAAATAAATTCGACTTTTTAACTTTAGTTCTTTTCTATTTGTAATTATGTCGCCTGTTGGGCATGTCATTATATATCGATATTTTAGTTGGATGAAATTGCAAAGCCATTTTGGTAAAAATATACATATAATGAGCTTTCTTGTGCCCAAATTATGTAATATTTCAATTAATTCATTTATGTGTTTTCTTCATTTTACTAATTAATGATGCTGTAGATAACATGTATACTATCGTGAAAAAATATCTTATACTCACCTACTGTATATAGAACGATTTAATTATAATACCTACAAACTAATATTGCGCACGTCGCCATTTTTAACAAAATTAAATTGTGGTCAAAAGTTTGATTATTTAAATGTTGTGTGACATGTGCGTTCGTAGACGTGGATTAATTTTTATACTAATACATATATGTATAATTATATGTTAATGTAATTTTTCATGGTTCAAATTATTTCTTATATAAACACACTTTATTTATTTAGTTTAAAACAATTAATGGCAATATCTATCATCATTTTCCATGAAATTATATATGCTGTCCAAACAGTACTTTTTGAGATATATTATTATAAAAGTTGCGTGTTACACCAAAATTGCTTAGTAAATATGTGTAATTAATTTAACCATAAAGATATTTTGTTTTAATGTTTGATTTAAAATAAATGTTGCAAGTAATTATATACGATGAGCCAATAAGTTATTTGAGTTTCATCATATTAATTATAAATCTTAAAGTATACCTGTGTAATTAATATATGTGAAATTAAAGGCGTATGCAAGTTTGCTTTTTCCGTTCAAGTAAATGTTTGAAACTCAAGAAATTCTTTTTAAGTGTTTGAAGTTAATATTATTTTGAAGAACTTCTCCAATTTCAAAGATTTATTTTAAATGCAATGTAATTTCAAGGAAATGCTTGAAAATAATAAACAATCTTCACTACTTTCGAAGAAATGCTTGAGAAGTTCCTTGACTAAGCATTTCCTCGAGTTTCAAGCATTTCCTCGAACAAAAATAGCGAACTTGATTACCGTTCTTATGTTATTCGAATTGTATCAATCATAGGTAGAATTTCATCATCATATGTTGAATTACATTTGATCTTTCCAGTTTAAATATTATATTGTATGACGTTTAAGCGATATATTAAGCATGCTTGTATTATAATATAAAACAGCAACCACATGTATGTAAGGTATAAATATAGCATTTTCAATGTTTGTTTTATGCAGTCAATATAATTTATGTGACGCTAAATCCCTACAACGTCAGTTTACCGGGACACTTAAATTTTTACAATTTTTCTTTATTTGGTAAATAATTAATAAGGAGACGGTAAATATAGTTATATTTCCTCACTAATAACATTTTACAGATTTATCCATACATTATGAGCCTTAAAAACATAATTTTATATAATGTATGTTTGTATTATTACATAATTCTCACTGAATCTGACTCTGATCAAATAAAGTCAAATAAATTGTCAAGTGTTAGACACAGAATTCAGGTGTCAGTGATAGTTGATTTTAATTTCAATTTAAAATTATATTAATTTTAAAATTTGTGGTTTTAAAATTATTTTATATCAATTTAACCCATTAGGAATGCTGTATAATTTACTTAGTGAGGTTTTACTTTTAGCTAATTCATTATTTCACTGACATATCATTAATATTATCATATGCATGCATTATATCTATAGTTACTGTAACTGTTAGTGTTAGGTGATCTCATATTTTAGCATATAATTTTTTCAAATTTCAGTAAATCTTTAGCTAGGCAGTACAGTCAGAAATTTTAATTTGCTCATTTTAACAAAATCTATATATAAAAAAAATCCCCAGAACTCCAGAATCCCAAATATAGCCTTAGTTTTAAATTTGGTCCACCAGATCAAAAGTTATAACCATTTAAAGGGGTAAAAAATGTCATTTTCAGCATTTTTTCAATGGGATTTTACAATAGCGCTTTGTGACAAAAAAAGGGAAATTCCAATCTTGTTTTATTTTTAATTTGCAATAACTCAGCCAATTTTCAATCAATTTTCATCATTTTAATTTTGAAAGATAGCATGAAATGTAATCGTTCATAAAATATAATTGTATATTTTGTTTTACCAAGCATTATAAAAAATGACATAATAAAAAACATGTTTTTTTATGATAAATTTACGAAAAAAATTATTTTGTATCATAAATATAACAGATTTATGCTCAATTTTTTGTAACGTATGTAAAATTACAAGGGGAATCAAAAAAAGGTTACTTTTAACACTATATCTGCTATACTTTAGATAAAGAGTTCAGTTTTACAATTTTTATTTCTCAATAAAAGCTTTAAAATGTCATTTTTCAACTTTTTAATAAAGCAACAGTTATAAAACTATTTTAAATGCTAGTGATATAATTATACTATAAGATAGCTAGAAATATGATTATGCCAAACATATCCATTATATATTTAAATAATTTAGTAAAAATTTACCATTTAAATTTTAAAAATTTACAACTTTTTTTAAAAATAAACAAAACATAAAAAAATAAATATACTTAAATTTATATATCATAATACTGTTGTAAAGGATAGTGAGATGCTTGATAATTATGGTGTTGTTGTGGCTGGCCACCAGCTTTTAGCAATTTTTGGCCACCAGTGTATAGGAATAGTGGTTACTTCAACCTGTTAACATGTTTGTTTTTATATGGCTTTTTTTGCAGAGATTTTGGGCATGCAAAGATATATTTTTTGGCATACAGACCTGCCAACTGTCCCAATTTGGTTGGGACAGTCCTGATATTTAAAGTAATTTTGACTGTCCTGATTTAATAGAAAATGTCCCAATATTTTAAGATCTGACATTCAAAAAAAGTTTTTTTGTAAATTTTATATGCCTTTCTATAAGTTTTATGCTGTTAAATTTTGTGCTTTGTGTGATTTTTTCAAACAAGAAGCTTATTATTGAACTTATAACTCGTACTCATTTTTTCACATTTATGTTTTTATTTTCTGTTTTATTTTACAATAACCAACAAGAAGGTACTCTGTTTAATTTGGTAAATGGCTTGAATATTTGCTTTAAATAAACTGCAGCATTTACTTTGAGGCAATGAATTCTCTTGTCATATTAGAAGAATGTTGCTGGATGTTATCATGTTGGATAATTGATTTTCCCATAAAATTGCTTTATCAGTTTTTTCAATTTGTAGGTAGAGAATGATGCAAATGTTGCCTCCAAGAATTCACAGTATATTTAAAACTTATTAACAGATTGATGTCAACAAAGCACCATGAAGAAGTGTATTACCACAACCTCATGTGTATTTAGTAAATTTTTAATGATAGATCAATTTTCAAGCATTCATATATATCTATAGGCATGCACACTTAGAAAATTACTCTACAAATCAGTTGGACAATAAATTGTTCATTACTTCATGTGTATTTATCAAATTTTTATGATAAATTTTCAAGTGTTCATAAATAATTTTACTTCACTTTAAAAGTTATAAATTATAAATGTGCACTTAATTCAATTTGAAATAGTTATAATACATCTACAAAATACAAATTTTGTTTTGTTTTTTAATTGATTTGATTAGTTACATTTAACCTACATTAAAATTGCAAAATAGTGTCTTAAACACATCTAAATTGTCCTTAAAACTAAACATTTTTTAGTGACCCCAGACCCCCCATCTTTAGCATTTATGAGCCAACCTCTGGTGTGCATATGACATAAAAAAATGTGCTTGTTAATGGTGGATTCTATTGACAGTGTGGTTGCACTGTCAAAATCAAATTCTATTGACAGTGTGATCATCAAATAAAATGGATATTAGATTATATAGAAATTTAATCAATTATTTACTCCTTTTGTTGAAGCGTAGTGAATCAAATTTATAATAAACTGTTGTTTTTATATTAATGTTATTAAAACGATTTGGTTCCTTTGTCCTATAAGTATATGCATTTTACTATTTACAGATTTGCCTCTTCCTATTTATTTTATTAGTCAGTTGCTGCATTTTGTAATTGGCTTTAATATATAAATACCATATATTTATTCTACTGGTAAATGCTGTATGTTTCTTGATTGGCTAATGTATATATATATATGTTTTGTATATTTATTTGACTGGTATTATACTAGTAGTTGCAGAGTACAAATTTGCAAATGTTATGATGTATGAAATAAGGTGTTTGTTTATTGACATGAGCATTATTTTATTATTGGACTAATATTGAATGTATAGTTTTTTTATAACTATATATAGTACTCAGTTAATTATCTTTAGCTTCAGTAGTCTGTTACAGCAAATTTATTAGTGAGGTAGTTAAGTAGTGGGTATTACACTACTCTACTAACTGAATAAATATATATATATATTCAAATTCAAACAGATTAACATGTATCTGAGACAACCAATACCCTTATGTATCTGTAGAACTGTGTCAATAAAGTATAGCTGTCTATAGTATAATGTTATTTCTAATTTATATTTTTCAACAAATATGAAACATTATAAAAAATAAGCCTGTAGCATAGTTATCAAATAATGAAATTTCTAAAAATGATTTGATAAAACAGTAATTTGCATACATGGTTGATTACTTCTTCTGCTTCTTTGATAGTAGTGACAGATAATTGACAATATGATCCAAAGACATTTTAAATAAAAACTCACAATTGAATATTAAGATTTGCACATTTGTAAATACAACTGCGGACTTAAACAAAGTTTACAAATAATTAAAGAAAAGAAACAACAGTGTATAG
>JAYRBW010028504.1:0-12282 GCA_036023295.1 Invenusta paracnida
AGGCAACCATCCATTGATTGATTGAATGAAATCTGAATATTCAGAATCAGCAGGCTTCCTCAAAGTCAGCTGGCTCCAATCAAAGCAATAACTACAACTAAGAAATCATTCTGGGTCAGATAGTGACCAAAACATGTAGAATTTTAATAAATAAGTAGGTGGGACGTTTTTTTCCGGCTGTATAATATCCATATAAAAATAATTTTTGGGCCCAGTAAGTTTTCAATTTAATTAAAATAAAATAGAGCATTACAACACAATATGTACGAAGGGTGAACAAAATATAGAAAAGTTGAAACACTTTAAAGAAGAAAGAACAGCCATTATACATAAGATATACATGAGAAATAACTTGAACATAAAAGAATCTATATTGAAATTATTAGAGCATGAATTACAAGACAGTTTTGTTTTATTATCACTTAAAATCGACGCTTTTTAGCTGTGTTACATTTTGTTAGATAAAACTGTTGAACTGCTTTTATTGATAACAATCCCAGCGATTATTCTGAAAAGATTAATTTTATGCAGAAATATTTTCCAAAAATATAATTGATATTATGACAAAAACGACAGTGTCGCAAAAAGAGTTCCTCAAAAGCAAAACGTTATACTCATTTGCGGATAATCTCGTTGTGGAAAATTGGTTAGCTTTCTATTTTGATAAAAATGTTTACATTTCCATATCAAGCATTTAAACTAAAAGCTACAAATGGCGTATAAGTGATTATATTTAGAAGAATATCATTCCTTAGGAAATTAATCAAATGAGCGATGAAATCGGCAAGACTTGTTTTTACAATATTTAAAATTTTTATAAATAAATTAAAATGAGTTATTTACGTTATAACATTAAACTATTTTAGCATAATTATATTGCGCAACAAATGAATTGATATCAAAACAAAAACGACATCGTCGCAAAAGTAAAAGCCAAGAAACAAGCTCCTCAAAATTGAAAGGTTAAAATTATATTGATGATATGAAGTACAATTTTTTATAAATTGATACAAAAAGGGCGCCAATAACTAATTGTTACAATGCTTACTACTGGAAATACTGAAAAGTTCTTGGCAATGGAACAAGAAACAATAAAACTTACATAAACACATGTCCCTTTATTATAAAATAAGCTAATTAGTTTATAATAAATTATAACATTTAATTTTATTATTTTTAAGAATTTTCTAGTTAAATATACATGTTAATAATCTCTATATGGATTTTGGCAGTAAGCATTGCAACAATTAGATCTCGGGCCCTTTATATATCAATTTATTTGAAGGCGGTACTATCATCAGTATCATTTTAACTTTTGCTTTTAAAGAGCTCGTTTCAATTGGCTTTCTTTTTACGACTGTTTTTGTTTTGATAATTATTAATATTAAAATAATACTAAAGTATATAAGTGTACTTTGCATTGATTCTATTTATTTATCCTTGCTTGTAGTATTTTGATTTATATAGACTAAAAAATATAAGTATCTTGTCTTTTATTGGAATATTAATTTTCAGTTTTGTTCTTTTAATAGAAATCCCAAGATGACAAATATCCAGTCAGTATGTGGCTTTTGGCACTATTCATCTTTGTTGTTTGCGGTTCAGGTGAGTTTCTATTTTCAATTGTGCATTTAGTTTTAAAATAAAAGTTATTCTTAATTAAATATATGGGTAATATTCTAGACATGATGCAACATTACTCTAATGTAACTGCAAATTTGAATTGGATTGTTTCAAAAAAATAATATTTTGATTTTTAATTCTTGTTTCATTTAATATATTTTGTACTTTTTACGAATAAAAGTTGAATTGTAATATGTATATTGCTAGGTGTAATTATAGGTATCTTGATTTTGAGCTTCTAAAGTTCTCAGTATGGTGTTTTGTTGAAGTTGTTATAAAAGTTCTTAAAGGAGGATACATTGAATGTAAGGTTAATGTATGGATGCTAAATTTAGAAATATTCAACTAGATCGGTAAATCTAACCTTGTACTAGGTATTGTAGTTACATATTAATATTTCTATTGTCTACCTATCACATCGTAATTTAACGCATTAATAAATCCTTCGTGGCTGCTTATTTTTTTATTACTAGTCAACCCTTCAGATGAATTAAATAGTATTCTTCTATATAATTCATTTGGCATCATTATTGAATACAATAGCGTCTTTGTTTCTATACGATTTTTAGCTATGTACATATATCCGGCTTAAGTATTTGTAACAAAACTTACTTCTGAAAAGGTTATTTAAATGTTAACGATTGTATGCGACTTTTACCTAAGTACGTATATCTTGCTTAAGTATTTGTAACATAACTTAGTTCTGAAAAGGTTATTTTAATGTTAACTTAATTTTGCTAATAATGAATACTATTTTTATTGAGAAATGTAACAGTATTTGTCGTTTAAAATTGTATACATCATTATCTATCATCTATACTTTACCATTTTAATTTTTTATTCGATTGAACAATTTAATATTTATTCATTTACTTATTACTCTATACAGTATACGCTTTTTTTTGTTATTTTCCTCTATTAATACATAATTTATACTTTTTACTTCAGCGATATTCGAGATCATCCAGCACTTGAGGATGGGTTTCTAGTTTTGAACTAATTATCATCAAAACAACATTTAAGTCCGCAATTCCCACCTGATAACCTATCGTCATCTCACTATATCGGTTTCAACTATTCATCTTCATCGCGAGAAATATGTACTTCAAAACTAATGAGTGATTTGGGTATAAGTGGAACAGACGGTCATTAAAACATGTGTAAATCCAGCAACTATTCTATTTTTTTAAACTGTCACTGAATATAACAAAATAACCCACACTCCTCTTTTACCCCTTCTTCTTTTGGTCATTCCAATATGGGGTAATGTCTTCTTGGGATTACAGTTAATATTTTTCTTTTTGAGGTGTTTTATATTACTTGGGTATTATTCCATTACTAATAATAATTTTATTTGTTGATTCATTTTATTATCAGTATCTTTGGTTTCTATTTATGTATTTTTGTTAACAACATCATTATTTAATAGAGTGGTGTTTGGTTTAATGCTTTCTCTTAATCTGTCATTTATTTTCTTATATTTGGTTGTTTCAACTTGTATTTCTGTCCTTGGTCATCTATCCCTACCTAATCTTTTCTTACCTCACAAACTTTTCATTTTGTAAATATATTTTGCCTATTTATATATTTTGTGTGTGAGTGTGTTTGTAATATGATATTGTTGACAGGATTGCCAGTAAATGGCTTAATTCAATCTGCTTTATTATATAAATATACATATATATATATATAAATCTCTTCCACCAATTTTCATGCTTTTCTTTATCATATATATGACTAATAAAGATTTGTTTATGGACCAATTTGGATTTCTAGTATTAGTTAATTTCTCAATTGGTATTATTTCCAATATGTAGCTATATTATAATACAATCTTTGTCAGATGAATAAAATTTAAAGAAAATCAAGCTTTTAGGTTGATTATGTCTAAATATATTTTTGGGGTGTTATCTACGCAACTGTTTTTCTCATTTCCTTTGTGATTCCATTTATAAAATTATATGCAGTATGCGTGGAATAATAAAACACGTGTAATATCTAAAATTATAAACTATCTGTAAATGTGTCGTGCACTTACCCTATAATCATATAGAAATCTTTGGTATTTTATATACAAATTGTAAGTGTATGTACATGTATAATATAATGACTAGCTGATTAAGGTACGTGTGTATTTTCCAAAGCAATCAATACTTTTAACAGTTATATTTGCATTCATTAGTTGATTGATAGGTATTTAATATGAATTAGGTAAAATCTACAAAGCTTGATTTTGCTAATTTTGCTTTAAAGTTATAGTTCTACCGGTTATATGTACATTATATTCATTTTTCAATATAATGATACATCATAGATGGTGATATATCAATATTGGTTCGCACACGTGATAAACAGCATAAACACCCATTCTTCAGGGTGGTTACTATACATATAATATTATATATGCGTGCCAATAAATATTGTGATATTTTCTGAAAATAACTGATGGTTTTAACTAAAGATCATAACAATCTGTCAATTTCTTGCTTACTAAATATTACATTATTTGGCATTATAGGTAATAGTTTGAAATATATATTTTAAATTGCTACCGGCTAATACAGATAACATACATTAAGAAATATATCTAATAAAAGAGAACGTAAAAAGGGAGAAAAAAAGAGAACTCGTATATTATATAATTTTATTTTATATTTATTGTGGATGCTGTTGTAGAATATGCAAAATATTATTTTTTTAATTATCCTTAGCGATTTATTCATCCTTTCCGTCATTATATTTTTAATCATTACAAATCAAATATATTACTGTATACTATTACTATAAACATTAATTTTATTAACTATTCCTATGTTGCCATTTTATATGTATTAAAATTCTACGTACATATGTATATTATCTATATATCAATTTATATCTATGTACACGCAATTAAGTGATATTATTATTTCAATAGCTAAATTTAATAGTTTGGTTGAAATACACATTTTTAGCATCGATTAAATTTTATCTGAATTCTGATTGAGTGATTGCATATTATAGCAAATTACCATAAAATCGTGTCATTTTGTTAACACATACCTACGTTATATTATATAAATATATATACACATTATATGTTAAAGCACAAAGTTTTGTCCTCTTTTTAATGTAGGTACGTATATAGTGTTAATTAAAAACGCGCTGCACCTAGTATAATATAATTTAACATCTCTGTATATAATACGATAAATATTATTGAGTGTAAATGACTCATGCTTTAAAAATACTATGTTTCGTGTGCATATTTTAATCAAAGAAAAATGTATTATGTAAATTATGCATATTATTAAATATTACTCAATGGGTTATATATTTGTTTCGGTTCCTTAACAATAGTGGACTGCTCCGATTAGTTATATTTTGCTGTGAAGTTTACCTAAAACATAATTAAATTGTGACTGCACATACCTTTTCAATTATATTTATTTGAATATTTGTGAATGAATATGAGTATTATTGATGAATACATAAAATTAATAGAAAACACATAAAATTGAATGAAGAATTATACCATTATAAATATCTTAGACAAAACGCTTTTAGTTTAATAGTTTTTTAAAGTAGTTAGCTCAAGTCCAATATTATTAACTGAACATTTTACTGGACATTTACTGAACATTAGCTAAAAAATTTAACGGATATTTAATTTCTTTTATGGGTTGAGTTAACATACTTTTCACCATTTTCACCATTATTGATATATATATGTATAGGTATATATAATTGACAGTATATAATATTCATTTTGAAGTGCAATAAGTAAAAAAATTAGGTATATTTTTAATTATAGGATACGTTTTATTAAAAGTATGGGTATATATCACAATCATAATATATATCGTATTGTTTTACATGTGTATATTACCCATGTTGATTAAAAAACTATATTTTAACGAATCTGCCTATATTATGATTGTGATATGCCCATACTTTTAATAAAACGTATCCTATAATTAAAAATATACCTAATTTTTTACTATTGCACTTCAAAATGAATATGATATACTGTTCATTTAACGGATATTTAATTTATTTTATGGGTTGAGCTAACACACTTTTTGCCATTTTTAATATATATATTATTATTCATTTTTACTATTTATAATTACGCCGCATTTTTGTGACACATGTCCAATATTATGCTATATAACGCCGCATTACTTATATGGAATCATTTAGGAGTTTAGCATATCTTTAAAATATGCTATTGGTACCAGTAGGGAACTTTTAGCATACTTTTAGGAATCATTTAGGAGTTTAGCGTATTTTTAGTATACCGGTAGGGAACTTTTAGCATACTTTTAGGAGTTTGGCATATCTTTAGCATACCGGTAGCGAACTTTTAGCATACTTTTAGGAATCATTTAGGATTTTAGCGTATTTTTAGTATACCGGTAGGGTACTAAAAAGCATACTTTTAGGAGTCGAGTAAAATAAAGAGTCAATAAAAATTTTTATTGTCATATTTTTATTAATTTTACAGTTTAGACGTATACATATGTTGCATATTGATCTATACTTGTATGCATTTAAACAGAAAGTATTGTAACAATTAGATCTTGGCAATTACATATCAATGTCTTGTATGGCTGCACTATATATTCAATATTATTTTAACTTTTTGGTTTTTTTAATCTTGGCACCAATTTTACGTAATTTTCTTTAATGGCTGTACTCATATCTTCAATATCATTTCCACGTTTTTCTTTCGATAATTCGGTTCATTGTTTTTATTCGACTTTTATTTTTTCGATGCAGTAGTTTTTGTTTAGATAGAGTAATATTACATTATGATTGAGCTCTCATGCTTCATAATCATTAATCTGAAAATTACTGATTATATTCAATAATTATTGATTATTGATATATTAGAGTTTTTCTTTGCATAATTAAATAACAGTCCAATGTTCATTTGCCGCACTGTACTTTTTTCCAATAATAATAAAATACTCTAAAAATAACATATATTTATCAACTTCTTTTTCATTGAAGATCAAGCAAAGCATATAAATGAGTACAGAAAGCAATACATGTGGTCGGTGGTTTGGTCGTCAGAGTCATAGTTTTTCCAGAATAATACAAACAGGGAACGATAATAATAGCACAAAGTCGGAAGATGCTGTCGATCTCTTTATCAATGACGAGTTGAACCGAAAGAAATTGAGCAAGACCACCACAAAGTTCTACAGTCTGAGTCAGTTTACAACTCCGAATCTCCTGAAAACTGTGGGTTGCAAACCGCGGCTAATTATCCGACTAGCAGAGGTTGTGGATGAAACTCTGGTGGATCGGATGGGCCCGTTGAGTATGGAGACAAGAGGAACCTGGGATTTGAGAACAGCTATGGGAACTTTCACGCAAATCTTCATCCAACAACTTCGAATAATGGTACCTTGTTTGGCGGTGCTTTCTCCACCCAACCCGCCTTATGTGCCAGAAATTTTAAAGGTAAGAAATTATACTTGACATTACACTTGGTCAGATGTATTTTAAGAATGTCATATATAACAAATAAAATATCATTGTTATGGCAATGCAAACGTATACTCTCTATGTTCTCTTATATACGCTGAAGAACGTTGTTTACACTAGGTGCGAGAAATAATTGCAAACAAATTAAATCAGCATAAACTATATGATGAAAATAATGGTAATCATTTGACATAATACACCTCTGATTGCTAAATACAAAATATATGTTTTGAAACTATCTTGTTAATTGAAGTACCTAGTTAGCTTAGAAAAATAAGATGTAGTAACGTTGCTCTTCGCATATCAAAAGAAAGTTGAATTTTAATGATTGATTAATTTGTAGTTATCAATTTTATAGATGAAATGAATTATATCATTATTTTTTTTCATGTTGTGAATATATATGTTTGTAAATAAACTAATACTGATTATGATGAATATTTTAAATGGTACATTATGTCATAACATATGTAATAATATACAGATATCTGAGAAATAATACAGAGTGTTTTAACCACTATCGATTCGATTTTGACGCCTGTTACATAAATCAACTTGTTTCAACAATATATCAATGTGCGGTACTCATTGATTAATTTGAGTTGCATTAATAGGTAATTATTAACAATTAAAAGTGAAATCCAGCAATAAATTTACCGAAATTGTTGTATTGGTTGTATAAAACTATATTGAACATGTTGACAGTATCAATTTTAGAATTTATGACTCCAGATTTGGAGGAGTAGGTCCAGAAACATTTCCTCAGACTTAATTAATACCTACTGAGTAAGCAGCTTGAAATATTCGGATCATGCTTTGAAGTAGAGGAGGTTAATCGCATGGATGGCGTCACATATATACGCAAATTATCACCATCATGGTACGTTTAGTTTTAGTGATGTCCGCCACAAATTCTATACGTGACAAACGCTTTTTGACTATGCACCGAATAAAAATCTTTCATAACACTATATAAAAGTAGACTTATCACTGTATGATTATCAATATTTACAAGGAACATTTCAACAATATTGATTTGCTAATTATTGCAAACGATTTCATTCGAGGTAGCGAATACAGACTGAAGATATTTGTTAAATTTTAATAAAATATAGTGTGCATGCAGTGATTAGTTACAGACAATTGATATGAAATGCGAGAAACATTTCCAATTCCAATTCTAATCATAAATTATGTATACTTATACTTATAAATAATAAATAGTATATTTTTTAATAATTTGTCTTGTGTATGTATAACTTTATAGAGTTCGTCAAAAAACGGCGTTTAGATATTTGAAAAATATATAATATCAAATATAAAAAATTTCAGTTTTCAATTTATAAAATGATAACATTTGCATAATAAGTACAAAAATAGAACAGTCTATCATGATTGCACTGGTTATAGATAGTTCCCATCCTTCTGAATGATGCTTTGTAAGTCTTTGCTTTTTTCGCAAGAATTTTCGTTATGTAAATGTATCTGAAAAGTGTTCTACAGTTTCCTTGACATCATTTTAATTTGCAGAATTATTATCTCGGCGGTACATTTCGTAGTGTTTGAATAAATATCTATCAAGAAAGTTTTTGTCTGGTGATTATGTTGGTTATCATAAAAGTTGAATGAAGTTCCTTTGAATCTATTGGTTGGCAAAGCAAGCCTGTCTGGCATTGTTATACATTAAAAGGAGATTTTGTGCTGACAATGGCTCATGAAGTTGACCAAAATATCTAATAATAATTGTTCTCAAGAAATGCTATATATTATATCATACTGCATCAATATAAGAACATCATTAATTATTTCAACATATGGTTCTTCGAAAAAATTGTATGTCATTATCAACATAGTTTTTTCGCTATCTGTGGACAATCACCAGCGTTATCTAGCCAGAAATTCTGGTGGGATTTATGACGAACATCCAGACTAAACAAATACTCATTTCTCATCTGTTACGACCAATCAATTGCGTTTTTTTCTTCAAAAGGTGTGGAACCCAGCGCCCATACCACCTATACCGGCCGTTGCACCACCTGGATTATAACATTTGCACTCCATAACTACAGAATGTATTCATATGTTACTAAAGATTATATGTATATCTATGCTTCAACCAGTCTGTGCTTTGATTTCGTCGACTCATAGAAGTTCTATTTTTAATAGATTTCGGAACTCCGTTTTTTGGCGACCACTATATTTTAATCTAATCTACTCAATCAAAATATAAGCCGATATTTATTGCAAGAATACATACAAAATTTGTATTTAATGTTTAACATATTATTTTTATATTGTAGTTTTGCCAGACCATTTAGGTACGATTAGCTTCCTAATTGCACTACTCTTTACTATAGTTGCCTACTTCAATAACTTGAACAGTTACTTGAAGTTTCTATATTACACTGTAATAATCAAATAATACTAAGGCTGCAAAGATTTATTCACTGTTGAATAATATATATATAGTTATATCTTACTAAATGATATTGCTTTCTCCATACACAATACATTCTACTATTTAAGCCTATCCCTTTACACAAATAAATCGTCACTACACGTCTCATCATAATCAAATACTGTTATATACTTAATATATAAGTATCATATATACAATTGGTCACTGTTCTAATTAAAGAAATTATTAATTATTATGATATTATAATTAAATATATATATATATATATTTTAAAAGATGGTGGTGTAACAATTCATGAGTAAAACGTTATTATGTTTATATTTAATAAATTATATTTTACTTTCAATTTTCGTGTGTTAAGTTTGCATAAATATATATAAGTATGCACTTAAAATGGATTTAATAAAAATCAATTACTACTAGACTAAACTATTACTAAAACTACCTTTAAATACCCATTTATATATAATTTTATGGAATTTATTTGTTATTGCTCACATCGAGATGAATTTGATTACGTTAACAGTTCACATAACTAATCGTACTTCCAGTAGATATATAATTATATAGTTATTGTTTAATTATTTAACAAATAATATAACCAAAACAAATTTATCCCATTAATATACGTAATCTTGAAAGTGTTGTGAGTTATTAATGTACATATATATATATTCTTATACGTATATGTATTATTAACAATTATCAATAGCATAATAAACACGGCATTTTTCTTACCTCGCCTCCACACTCTTCTTATCTCCATTCAATTATCTCCCCCCCCTCCCCTGGGCTTATTAAACATTTAAAGACAGTCGTCAACGCTATCGAAAGCAAGTGCTATCGAAGTGGTAAGTGGATCGAACACTATCGCATCAGTAACCCACACTTGGAACTCGCTCTTCGCGCCCTGAAAACAAACATGTTCATTCGACGGAACGACGAAAAGGGCAACGCAGAAGTGCGATCTCAAACAATCGAGACATTGATAAACATGCTTATCATCTTTCTCTCCATCTTCAAACGAAAACCGATCCTCCTGACCATTGAGCAGGTGAACGAAATCGCCAAGAAGCCTCTCTACGATAAGTTCCTCAAACCGAACACTGAGACACGCCGACAGGTGTCCTACTCGGTAATCAAGTGTTCGCGGACGATGATGGACACGCTGGGGTTTATCATGATCCACATTCATCACGTCTGGGAGTATGCCTCAAATCCGGGAAGCGCGCGGAAGACACTTGCAGATGTCTTTGGTCCACTGCTTATCCGGTATATCCAGCGACCCGAGGTCGTCCCAGAGAATGCGGCAACGGCAGAATCTGCTATTATGGAGCCGATTCTGGATCTGTTCGAGTCTAGCGTCTGGCACAACTTTAGCAACAGGTAATTGGCTCCTTTCTGTAATTTAGATAAATAGTGGGTTGAGGTATAATACGTATATAAGTAATGCATAATATAACAATATAATGAGTGAGTTCCTGTGATACTAGATGAAGTTGCGTCATACTTGTGGTATATTTAGTATATGCACATAAATAAACAATTCTTGATAATTCTGTATACATACAGTTAAATATTAATAAATCTTCACATTATAGAGTTTTATAAATAATATAATTTGAATTAGATTTCCTTCATGACACATATATAGACATTTAGTAAAGAAATGTATGTTTGTTATAATGTACATAATACTGGTTGCATCATATAAAATACACTTTACATATATAAAATACACTATACATATATAAAATACACTATACATATATAATAATACACCATTTTCAAAAAAATAAATATTTTAATGCATTTTACAATGCAACAATAAAAAAGACAAGTTTGAAAATGTCTGAAACAGTTTTCAGTAATGTTATCAAACATGTTTGCATTGATACATTGAGTTTGAAATATTATATATTAGACATTGTTATGTCAATAATTGTCAAATGAAATTTTTACCAGAACCTTTTTTCAAAAATGGCTAAAAACATGAACTAAACAAATTTATATATTCCAAATAATGTATCATTTTGTAACAAATATTTTCGTGTAAAATTTATTAAATAGTAATAGTAGTTATACATATATATATATATAGCAATTATATTTAAAAGAATATAATATTACGACCAAATAATTTTTGTTGATTTTGTTATATTTCGTGAAGTTTAAATAAAATAATGTATCGTATGTTTCTAGTGTATTAGATGGAACTTAATTTTGACATATAAATATCGTGTTAGATAAAATTTGATGCATATGTAAATTAGATATTCTGGTGAGGATTGTGTTACAGGGGTTAGGGTTCGACATCTGTTTCATGGGTTAGGGTTAGACATCTGTTTCATGATTTAGGGTTAGACATCTGTTTCATGATTTAGGGTTAGACATCTGTTCCATGGGTTAGGGTTATACACCTGTTTCACTGATTATGATGAGACATCTGTTTCATGAGTTAGGGTTAGACATCTGTTTCATGAGTTAGGATTAGACATCTGTTTCATGAGTTAGGATTAGACATCTGTTTCGTGGGTTAGAGTTAGACATCTGTTTCATGAGTTAGGGTTAGACATCTGTTTCATGAGTTAGAATTAGACATCTGTTTTATGAGTTAGGGTTAGACATCTGTTTCATGAGTTAGGATTAGACATCTCTTTTATGAGTTAGGGTTAGACATCTGTTTCGTGGGTTAGAGCTAGACATCTGTTTCATGAGTTAGGGTTAGACATCTGTTTCATGAGTTAGGATTAGACATCTGTTTC
>JAYRBW010028515.1:0-12281 GCA_036023295.1 Invenusta paracnida
TATTTCTGTAACCTTCCTTTTTAAAATGTCACATTTTACAGGAAATAAAGCAATTTTATTATTATTATTATTATTATTCTTTATAATTATTTTAGACACGGTAGTGATTTTAAATTAAATATTTTAATCAAAACACTAACTTATACCATGCAATAATAAAAGGATTAATTTACAATATACGATTACATATAAATGCCAATCAATGCATGTTGGTAGGTATGGATTTAAGATGAGGACTGCTAACTCTATGTAAATAGTAAGAGAATTTTATATAGTTTCCGTCATAATTACTTAATTGTCAAGTTCTAAAGCTGATTGAAATTACTAGTTTGTCAGTTGCACCCATAGAAATAGATATTTGTTTTAGAACGCGGACAATCTATTTCTATGGTTATACCGATTTAAATATTGCAGGATACCATAGAAATGCATGTAGAGGCATTCATGTATCTAGGAAATTAAAAATAAAACTATTGAAGCTTCATTCGTATACTGAAAGATTCCACATTAAACCACGGTATTACGACTTCAGGTTTACCACGCTACTTAGGCATACTGGCATACTATACTAGCAAAGTGTATGGAATTTGGGAGCTCCAGTAATTACATTGAATCAGTGAACAATAATTCTTTAACTGAAATTAAAAATGTATGTCAATGTCACTGTAAGATTTAATCGAAATTTGAGAGTTTAATTAAATAAAAATTATTGTTTTATTATTTATTTTTAAAAGCATCACGTTTTTTTCAACTCATTAGAATTATTGGCCTGCAATATATTACCGCGGACAACATAATAATAGAAAGCAATTGAGTTGTCCTCGTATATTACGTTTATACTGCTCTAATAGAATAGATGAAACGGTTAAATTAGCGTATTTCATACCATTAAACATCCTATTAAAAATTGATAAACGCTCATATGCACAACTAAAGAAAATATTATTACTTAATTAACTGGAATAACTGGGACTCCCAAATTAAATATAATTTGCTAGTAGTATATCTAAATAGCTTGGTAGACACGAAATTGTATAACAATGGTTTTAAATAGATTCTACTATACTTCCAAAGAAGATTTAGAATCATTTTAGTATATGTCTGTATTTGACAAATATCATATGTACAGCGGAAAGCCTTACATTTTGTGTATTAATTATTATCAAAATTAAGCAAAGGTAGCATATATATTTAGGTGTAGTTATTACTTACACATGTATACAATTACTTTTAGGTCAAATTCTTTATATATCCTTTTAAATAGGTACACTAATATATATAACATATTTCGCCAATTTAGTTGTCAAAAAATTCCTTTAATATTGAACATTTTGTACTACATAAGATAAACTATATTTAGAAAAACATTAACTGCTTTTTTGCATTTTTAAAATACACATAAGCAAAATATTTTTTTCAAATTTTGTCATTTGCTATTATTTTCTGTATTATGTTTTATTTGTCTACTATTTCCGTATTTTTTAATATATTAACTTTAATTTACTTAACCTCATATAATTTAATTTCATATAAGTAGTAAAGTATATATATATTACAAATATATGATACATTCTTACTTATTCATTTATCAAGATTCGATTATTTGACTCCAAAACAATTTGTATAAAACACATCTTAAAAGTGAAATCTGAGTAAGTTGTAGAGTAAAATTCGAAAACCATCCTATAACTCGAGAGCTTTTTCAAATTGAAAATGATTTAAATAATAAAAAAATATGAGACAAGGATGATTTGCAATGAAGGGAAATTTCCTTATTTTAATGTAATATGTGCGTTTATAGTAGCTTCCAAATCCTATGGAGGATTTCCTCAGTTCAGAATCGAGAAGCTCCTCAAGTTAGGACAGTTTTCGCTATCCACCTGAGTATTTTATGGGATCTTAAGAAGAGTTTTATGATTAATCTTTAGACGCCTTAAGTTTCTTGGCAATAAATATGTATGTCTGACTAAATAATTCATGAAAAGTAGATATTTATTAAATTTAAATTATATAAAGCCTTTTCAATACTTTAAACTGAATGTGTTTTTTTGTGTTATTTTTCATTATTGTGTTTTTGTTTATGAATGTTTTAATACAATTTTTGAGAGAGATTTACATTTACTTTTACATAACATATTATTGAGATGTCCTTCACCGTATTTAACCTAATTAATCTGTTGATACAGTCCAACTTCGGCCCCTTAATAGACTACATAGAAAACAAAAGTAAAACACTCTGAGGTACTTAATAGCCAGTTTATCTTCTAACTAACTCCGATTAATATCTTGAGTTTAATTACAATGATTTATGAATAGCTGTAGATTAGCATTGAAGGTGTGAGACTGTTTTTAAGAGTATCTGAAAAAGCCAAGTCCTGTTATAGATAAAAAATTCTAACAATTTAATACATTTTCAACTTATACTGACCTATAAAATCGAATTAAAATCTTTTTTTTTAACAAATTTTATTTGGTTTAAAATATTGTATATTATATATTTTAAATATATTACAATGAAATACATAATTGTCAATAGATTACAAGACCATAAAGACTATTTTAAACCAAAGCTTAAGATTATTAAAACTTTTTATTTGACCCTTTTTGTAATATAAATATTTCAAAAAATAAAACAACTATAACGATATTTTTAATGACTGAAACCTATATTTAAACATATTTAAAATTGGTTATAAGTTTTATTGACAGTAATTAATGCTTAGACAATAGAAACTTGTATAAACGATCCTTTTAATTCCTTAATATTTTAGTAAAGCTCAAATATACTCAATTGAAAATGTGCAATAATATTTGTTTGCTTTTACATTTGTAATTTAATCATCTATTTTTACACAAAATAAAAAGTTAAGGAGTTTCAAGAACAATATGGGTTCATAAATTTTCGTAATTAGATAAAAGACTCAATAAAATAGAGCCCCTTCCAGTATTAAAAAAAACACAATAAAATCGTCAAAGTGATTCATTCGTGCCTAATACATGAGTTGAAATATGTTTCAAAATAATTAATTTTTACAAACAATACTGATTTTATTGTTATATATATATAGGTATGTATAATGTATATGATTGTTAATATTCTATGTTGCAATAATGAATGTGTGATAATATGGCTAAAAGAAAAAAGAACAGAACTAACTAACACATTTGAGAACACTGAAATCAACAGTCTTGGAATTGTTGATCACAAAATTATATGCACATAGATCAAATCGACTCTCAGAGTTTACAATGAATTTACAAGGATGTACCCTATAATCACGACATCAGCATGAGGAAAACCTATTAATACAGCATGTGTTGGAGTCAGTGGAAACCCAGTAAACACCGTTATCCCACACTACTCAACATAGAAGGTGATGAAGCAAAAGAGCACGTCTACATCTATATCTCTTAAACACCAGAGCGAATTCTACCAAAACAAAAAATGCTACCTGTTACCTATTGGCGATTTTAATTCTCATATTTTTATAAATCAGTGACGCAAAACAGATGTTCTATGATTATACCATCAAGAACAGAAATTTCTTCTTTAGCATGATGACTCATGAAGAAAATCTGATTATAAAAATATTACATTTTAGGAAAAGAAAGGAAATCTTTGGATCTACACATGAGACATGAATGGGAGAAAATCTGAAGTTAACTATGTACATTCCGATAAAAAATTATGTTGAAATAGCTGAAGCTTATAATCTTTTTCTAGCAGGATCAGACCATCGAATTACCACAGTCGACAAACTAAGCTTAAGATAATAATTAAGATATAATAAGTAAATCAGTCATAAGAGAAGAATAAATATTGGACAGCTCTAAAAAATGACTTTAACATTCAAGAGAAATTTGAAAACAACTTTAGAAATAGATATGCTGAACTTGAGGACGAAGCAAACACAGTAACAGATTGATATAAGAAAATTATATTAGCAAATGAAGAAATAGTTGTGCAGCAGCACCCTCCAGCTACAAAGAACGATGTATAAAAATTGACCCCCCCGCCCCTCCTATAATTGTAGATAATAGTGTCAAACCTTCCGAATTGGACGTCTGTCGGTGTTTGGAGGGATGGTTTGGACCCCAGTGGCATTTTAAAATTGTCAATATTAACGAATAAGAATACTTTTATAATTTAAACTCAATATTCTGAAATTCTTATTTCTAATATAATATAAGTATTTATAACCTTTTTAAAAGTTATGTTGCATATGATTTTAAACATACATCTATTATCTTTATTTTAATCAAAATTAAACACACATATCATGGCATTACGTGTCCAGGTGCTTTTGAATGTTGGTACATTGGCCAATTTATGCTTATTTTATTGACAAAATTAGCCTGGTACTATAATTATCTTCAATTATAATGGGGTCAGTGTTGGTATCTCGTTCCTTGTAGCTGGGGAGTGTTAGCGTCCGTACTAAAATATCAGAAAAACTGATACAAATATAATTTAGTGAGCAAATGGTTTTGAAATAATTAAAGCAAAAATTAAGTTAAATTAGAAAATATTATACAAACAGTAGTGAGAATAACCAACAAATCTGCAACTACAGGAATAAATCCTTATGAAAGCCTACAACAAAGTTATACGAGAAAAAAATAAAATAAACATTAATATTAATATTACAGAAGTATTAAAAGCAGATACAATATCAAAACATGAATTAAGCTGGAATATCATCAATGCAATTAGTTACAGAAAAACATCACGGAGAGGTATATTGGTCGATAATTGCAAAGAACGATAGATACAAAACTGGTAGATACAAACATTTGAGTCAATTTCTTGAAAATGAACCAAATATTGAGAAAGAAAGAGAAAAAATTGTATTAATCTTCAAAGAATTAAATATTAAAAAGAGCCTATTTGGTTTGAATAATATTAAGCAGTATAAAAAGGAAATTTAAAGAATAAAAATCATTTGATCTAGACATGTCATGCCACATGAAGAACTCAAGAGATGTAAACATCGACGATATATTTACTATTAGAATATGCACACACACTCTTGATTGAAAGTGAGAATCCTATATCACAATGGTTTAAATTAAACATCATTTTCGCATATCTAAATCAGGAAATCAAGCGGAAGCATCAGCTTATTGTGGCATAAGTTTTTCTTCAATAGTAGCAAAAACTATGTATTAACAGATTTTTACCAGACCACATCCAACCAGTATTTGGCGACATATTGAAACTAAATCAAAATGGTTCTATGTAGACTAAAACAATCAACTTACACTCTCATATTGGCATTAAGCTATAACAAATATAATAATGATCGTATCATCGATTTCAAGAAAACATTCAATTGAGTAAAAATGATAAAGATTTTAAGAACATATGGCATACCAGATAAGATAGTTTCTGTAATTTCAGTCTTATACGATATTACTAGAGAAAAGGTCTTAATATCCGATGCAGAAACTGAATTTTTCGACATTATCGCTGGAGATCTTAAAAGAGGTCATTGTCACCGTATTTTTGCTACTGTTCTAGACTATGCAATGCTCTGAGCAGTGGAAGGAGGATAACAGACAATTGGCTTAAGCTTAAAAGAAGATATAACAGAAGAATTGCTCCTACTATGCTTACAGACAGAGATTTTACTAATGATATCGATTTTATTAGCGAAGAAATGCAATATATACAGATATATATTTTTGAATCGAAGGAAGTTGGTGTATATTTTATATTTTACATCAGTTTATGGAATATCCAGAAATATTACAGAAATGTAAGAAAATGAAAGCGAATCTTATAAAAACTAGTTTTAATATATTACTCGTGTATTCATTTACATATGTACATTTTATAAAGTTTATTTAAAAATAAGTTTTAATTAAATTAAATACAAATGATATATAACGCGGTCAAACAGACCCATTTGTTTAGCGGAGCGTGATTTATCAAATGACTCCATACATTCTGGTTTCGATCACTTCTGTTAAACTTAAATTAATTTTAACTTTGTTTCCTATATTAATGTTCTTAAGTGATTTAAGTTATATTAGTAAATTTATTTTAAAATAATGGAGAATGGACGAATCACTTTAGGTTCTACAAAAGTAATTGAAATTCAATATATTAAGCCCGTTTCTAAGTTACCACGGTGATAAACAATCGAATATGATTGACCGTTTAGCATTGAAAAATTGTAATATCAATTAAAGTAAATCAGTCTAAATCCATTTACAAGTTTATATATGTCTGATTAAAAGTGCTACACTGTGGAATAATAGGGGGTTATCACATAATATTTTTTATAATTTTTTAACATTTTTTCAATTAGTTTTTGCTTTTCGTCATTTGTTCTTGTCATTGTAGTTATTTTTTAATTAGTCACTTTTACATGTTATGTTATATGCTTCATACATATGTTTATTTTATCTAAATATATTTATTATGTATATTATCAGTTGTTCATTAAATTATATTTTCATGTTTCTTTTGTACTCTATCGAGAACATATATGCATATCTATATTTATTGAATATTTGTTTATATGGGTAATATGCATTTTGCCTTCTTAGATTTCTTCAATCAGATACCATAATAATAATTAGGTTTAGCTGATGATAAACATGTTATATTACATTCTTTTTTAGCAAAGATTTTTTAATAGGTATAATTGAATTCATCATATTTTGTCTTTGAATAGGTTTATTTGTTATAGTCATTTATGCTGATTATATTTAAAACGAGTAGCTTATTTAAACATTTAAAATACAAATGTCATTATTGTAAAAAAATACCCCCGTATTTAAACGAATGAAACAAACCTGTGAAGAAATAATATTTGATATTTACGAACTATTCTCAAGATAAATAAGTAGCTCCTTCTTTTTAATATATATTTATTCGTATATTTGTCATGCATTTGTTTACATATTATGTATATACACACATACACGTTAGTTTAAATTCAATATGTACAGATATACAATAATAATATAAGAATATAGAAATTAATTTATAATAAACATATGTAGATGAAAATATAAAATATGTATCTTGAAAATATTTTGCCTTTTGCAATTGTGGTCGACATAATTAATTAAAATATTATGCATATGCTTACTGCTATTATATATTATTTTAGAAATAAATATATTAAAATATATATTAATGTACTCTATTTACTAATACTTTTGTTGTGTAATTAAAACTCTAAAAAATATTTATACTTTGACCACAAACTTACTTCTTCAAATTGTTATGCCATTGTTTTCAAATAGGCAATTTTATGTGTAGAAAGCAAAACAAATTTCGATGGTACAGATATATAAAATATATGAATAAGTTTTATTTTTATCAAATTATATATTTGCAATGCATAATCTTTAGAAATAGTAGTTAAAAACAATTGTACCTATTCGTATTGAATAAAAAATGTTATCAGCAATTTCATAGCTTGTAAATGATTTTGTGGTATTAAATAAGCCCTCTAATTGTTACTGTATACATATTTCAATGATTCATTAATTATTTAAGGAATAAAAAACAATGTTACAATGACATTTCAATATATTTAATTATTATCAGTGGCGTCAAAAGATGCATAGGGTTTGGAGGACTCTAAATTATAAGAATGTTACTTCGCAGGAGAGTCCAGACGACAGAGTAGCTTGAATCGCTTATATAGTGTAGTCATTTTGACAAAATAATCAAGACAAATTGCTATTAAAGGTTTGATGATCCATTATGGTAGATATATAGGTCTCAACAAACACGTCCCAAGTTAAGGGACTTTAGGAATTTTTTAAATAATTTTTCTCATTTCCTATATTAAAGAATATGAAAGATTTTCCTAATTTTGTCTATTTATCTTTAAAAAAACTTATTTTTGAGAAAATTAAGGATTGATTTTTACTTTTAGATAACATATTTTATATCAATTTGTTGCTCTGAGTTTTGTCGAACACTAAAAATGGAAATTTGCCTCAAACATTATATTTTCCAAATTCTCTATACTTTAAAATATTGATAATTAGGCTATTTTGAGATTTTAAGGCAAATGGTTTATTTATCAATATTGTAAGTTATATACAATTTTGAAGCTAATTTCTATTTTAAATGATAGAAAACACTTAGCTGCTACACTTAGCTAAATTAGAGCAACAAATTTATATGTAATATGCTATCTTAAAGTAAAAATAAACCTTAACTTTTCTCAAAACTAATGTTTTTAAAGAAAATTAGACAAAATTAAGAAAATCTAAAGAACAATTTATAAATCCGAAAAAAATGACTGAAAAGAAATTCCTAAAATTGTCACTTTTGAGGTGTTAGTTTGGACCTTTATATCTACCATAATTAAACGTCAAACATTTATTAGCAATTTGTCCAGATATCCGTGGATTAATTCCAGAATGACAACACTAACATTTTACTAAATATAAAATAAAAGGTTTAGGCAAAATATAAAGGCAGCTTTCATTCATGTTTCAATAAAAATGTTATAATACTAATAAAGAAATTTATTGTTACTGAACTTTATATAATGAATGATGTAATGTGAACATTTTTTTAAATATTACCGAAAATCAAATAGCTAATGATGCTCATTTCTTGCGTATAACTCACATAAAAATGTTTGAGTTCAGAGATTTATATTTATAACACCTTGTAGCATCGTTATCCGCATTAGAATTATATTAAAGGTATATTTAAATATATGCTCCATTGCATCTACTTAAATATTGACATTTACGAGCGTTCAAATGTTCTATACATGTGAATATCCTCAACTCTATTTATAAATTAGCGGAGTGTGTGTGTATATATATATGTACTTTTAGCTTATTACACATGTACAATATTAACCGCCTTTGTGTTTATTACGGTAATGAAACACTGGATTCTCGAGAATATCATGACTGCGTTAAATTTGTGATTTTTTCATTTTTCAACATTAAAAAGTGTAATTATTGCAAAGCAATTACTCCAGAAAACGTTGGGTGAACGTAAGAATGACGCAATATTTGATAAATGAATAATATTATATATAAATTATTTAAGCTACATTTCTAAGTACAGTGTTAAATTCCTATATATACACAGTTTCGTGTCTGCTTAACCTAGATAATAATCTTGTTGGATTAATCCGGCTATTGATCCGATTATTAGTCACCTCTATTATTCCCTCAAAAAGGCCATTATAAATTAGTGGTTTATAATCTGCGAAACACATTGCTTTTGCATGGAATATTTAGTTTACTCTGACGAGAGATATTATCACACAAAAGACATTAAATTTAATTGAAAATGGAATCAGAATAAAAATATCTAACCCCGTCGTAATAGAATTTATATGATACATTACCAAGTTGATTCTATTAAAAATAGTAAGTTCTTAAATAATTGAGGCTAAGACAGCTTATACACACATACTGCTCTTAATAAGTACCTACGCTGTAAATATTCCGTTTATAAGTAATTGTAAGGAAATATTACATATTACATTATTTGTTCAAATGTTGTATCTTCATATAATACTTTTGAATGTTGTATATATTTATGTGGTATTAACAAATATTTAGTGAAAATAAAGTTAAAAAATAGAATTATGAGTTGTTATTGATATGTTTGAAGGAAACCTTCAGAAAGCTATTTGCTTTACATTTATATAAAAAAGAGGTTCTCCTTTGGTTCACATTCATATTTATCATTTATCGGCAGTGGTAAGGCGAGAAATTGTGCTATCTTTATTCCCCATACACTTGTTCAAGTCAGCTCGTCAAGCTAATTTTTGTGTCCACACGGTCAAGTCGGATTGGTAAACTGACCGAATTTTAATGCAACAAATTATCATAATAGTGATGTATCTCAATTTTGTATTATTTTTCATGATGAGTTTTCATGCTTCATCTGAAGAAGCAGTGAAGAAGACTTGATCATAATATGTTACTGAATCACGTGATTACTTAATCAACCAATAAGATTTTGGCTTTGTGTATAGGCTTGACAAGAAATATTTGCCAAGTTTAATTTGTGTCAAAGCAATATAGATGGAGCAGGAGTATTCAAGAAATATGGGCAAATAAAGGGACAGTAAAATGTGTTTAGTATCTTCTGTCGGGGCTGTTAATACATATCTTACGAATAACATAATCTGTGAAATTTAAACACAGGCTAATATTGTTTATCATGTTTAAAAAATTATTTTCAACAAGACTGATTTTTTCGATCAGAAATATAAATACACCTAAGATAACGGGACGCAATTACTTAATTCGGGACAATTCTATGAATTACCATTGTGGGCTTTTTCTATATTTTTTTACGGCGAATTGAATGTTATTATTTTTGATAAATACATATGTTATTTATAGAGATTTGAATTGTTAATAAATCCAAATAATCCCAATGTTTCATAAATCAAAAATATTTACTAATATATAAATATTAGTAAAATTATATATAAATAGACATCGGTATAATTTAATCGCAATAATAACTTAGATTATACTTTTACAATTAAATATTATAAACAAAATAACGTAAGTAAATATTTGACAAATTTTATTAAACAAATAAATGATAGATAATTTTTTTAATTATTGGCATTAGATTATAATAAATATGTAAGTAGTTAGAATACAAATACCATTGGTACACAAAAATTAGAATTAAAGTACCTATACCTAATACTCATAAATTTGATTGACCACATTTTCTGACAATAACACCTTCACATTTGCGTCCCGTTAATCCAATCAGTCACATAAGACTGATTAGCGAAATATCTTCAAAAATAATTATTGTTTCTTCTACAAGAAACATTGTTATTTGATTATTTCTTTGATAAATTACTTTAAAGATGATGGGGCAATTTTGATACACTATCAAGCTTGCACTATTGTACGCTATTGGAGTTAATCAAGAAGGAAATTTTCTCCCTATAGTGATTGAGTATAGTTACATTGTTAGATAGATCTTATTTGGAAGGGAAAATATTTTTGAACTGTAACCAAACTCACATCAACTTACCATCTCCGCGATTGAGTGAAAGGAGCATACAAAAATAAATAATTCTGGTAAGAAACACCGGTTGACTTGTGGGACACGATAACTCGCTTTAATATTGTTATGTATTTTATTCTGCCCTTTTTATACATATATTATTTATATCTCTATACTCTAGTGACGGAGGCAGGGGGGGCTGGTGGGCACGTCAGGCGCCTAAACTTACAAACAAATTGAGAAAACCTTGCACAAATGGGGGGGGCTATAGCCTTACAGACTAATAATTAATCCGGCGTTGTTTACGCCCTTCTGACATTGTGCCCCCTCCCCTCGTAAAATTCCTGCGTCCGCCCCGTCCCTGTAGGCTCTTAGTTATGAGTACAGTTTAAAGATTAATGATGGATCTTATACTCTCTGGCCGAACAATTAATTCGACTGATATATTCTGTCTTAATGTAACTAAATAATGTTTTGACTTTATATGTTTTCCCAATATAATGCGAATTGATAATATACAAGTACGTATTAACATTTTCATTGATAGGTAATAAGTGTATTTCAACTTTTTACTATCGGTAATATAATAGTATATATTCAAATATATTACCTCTAAAGTCTAAAAAGGGAAGCAGCTACGGTGATTAAATAATTTATATGTTATTACATATATGCACACACATATATATATATATATACATATATAAATATCCTGTATAAACATATACATACATGTATCATATACTCATTGGTGAAAGGATGAAAAAAAATACACTTTTGAGTCCTACAATTCCTAAGGTCATTAATACGTTTACACTAATTAACGGAATAAAAGGAATTCTAGTGTAAGTACAAAAGTCAGGTTTAGGAATAAGAGCAGTGGGAATACCAGAGTTAACAGAACATTTATTATAATAAAATGACGAAGGTAACCATTATTACAAAATTACTTATTAATTTGAGAAAAACTCTTAATCTCAATTGAAGACATTTTTGAGATTTTTAAAGATTGAGAAATAATTTATGAACGTTTTATAAACGTGTGTCCTCAACGTTCCTTTATTATTTATACTATACTGTATATTAATGACCTGAAATCATTATCAAGTAGACTAAACTTAAAAGTATTTGCAGTTGATACAAACTTTTGGATTTTGAAGAAGATATTAACTTCAAGTATTGTCTTGAAAAAAAGCTAATGAAGCATTAAATATTACTAATCAATGGATATTAGCAAACGACTTTCACTAAATCTTGATAAAACTCATTATCATATTTTTTAAATAAATCATGC
>JAYRBW010028526.1:0-12281 GCA_036023295.1 Invenusta paracnida
TATATTTGACTGAGAAATTACCAGAACAAATGGAAGTGCACACTGCTGAAATATTTCAGCATGATAGGGCCCCATGCCATATGGTAAGTCTGGTTACAAATTGGTTTCGTGAAAATGATATTCAAGTGCTTGAATGGCCAGGAAATAGCCCTGACCTAAACCCGATAGAAAACTTGTGGGACTTTGTCAAGAAACAACTTCAAAAGCATAATTTTTCTACAATGGCTCAATTTCGTGAAGCAATCCTCGAGAGTACTGTCAACAGCTGGCAGACAGTATACTATGCCTCGTCGTCTGGCAAGTGTCATTCCTAACAATGGTTTTCCCACAAAATATCAGTTCACAATGGCTTACAATTTTGATCTACAACATTAAAGGTTATCATTTACATCACTTTTTCGTGCATATTATCGTATTATAATTTTCAGTATATGTGACAAATTCTATATGTTGATACTTACTAGGCCCTTTTATAGCATTAAACATAGTATACTGTCCCTAAGTATGTCTTAAATGCTGAAATTTATTGATAAAATGGATTCCATAGATAATATTTAAAAAACTTATTTCCACCACTGTAGTAACTAAATGGACTATTGTAGAACTAGTAAAGTCAATCGATTTTAATATATTAAATTAATGTTATGTTATGCATTTTATATATAAATAACAAATATATGACATTAGTGTGTCAATCACTTTAAAAATTAACAAAAATCTCAATAGATTTAATAAATTAATTAAAATTTAAATAGATTTAATAAATTAATAAAAATTTAAATATTATAACATTAAAAAGTAACGTGAAAAACTCTGTAATTTTTTTCCCCCCTGAAGTATAAAAGTAATATAAATAGTTACTTATATTTTTCCACACTGACACATAAATGCTGACTCACTGTTTTTTTTTAATTCGATTTTATAGCTAGTTGACAAGCTAAGAATGCTCTTTAAAACTATGAAAAGCTTTTTAAATTTAAAAATAAATAAAACCATAACCTTCGAGCAACAAACGCCGAAATAAAATTAATTGTTTAATATACAGACTTCTATATTATGTAGGAACTTAATAAGCAGGAACACTTTTCTTATCATAAAACAAGAAAAGGAAGTACATTGGGAACGTCATTAATATATATGTACATAGAATAAAAACGATAATTCAAAATACATAAATTTATTTTTCGTGATACATTCATTGTATATTCAAAATTTAATAAAAACTGAACAGAATGTTACTAAAAATAAGGAAATTATAAAATTAAAACTTTAAAATTAAAGATTAAAAAAAAAATTTTATATCTTTACTCACTAAAGTTGTTATACACATTTGATAGGTCAAAACTTTGTTTAATTTAGAAAAAAGCTGTAAGTAAAAGAAAAAACTAATAATTAAAAATCACTTACGTATAAGAAGCAAGATCGTCGGTAAAAGTAGTTTGTACATTAAATTTGTCCTTGTTAGTATCAAACATCTCTTGTGGCGAAAACCAATGTTCACCCTCACGCGCTTTTGACAGACACTCTTCATTAAGATTGTCCGTGTTGTCAAAAAATGGTTCAGGTTCAAAATCCATGCATACTTTCTGCGAAGACTGACGACGAGCAATCTCATCATCCGTTAGTATTTCAGCTGTGATAAAAAATTTAACTAATTAAAAACCGTAGAATATTAAAATAATTATTTGTTAATTTAAATTGACAATAATAGAGCAATATAAAAAATTGAATAGTACGCGATTAATCAATTATAATTATATAACTTTTATACGGTTTTATAAGTTTTTTTAACTATATAACTATAAATTTAATTTGGGCACGCGTTCTTGGTTAAAATTAGTACTCCCTGATGTGTTTTAATTTTATTTATTTATGATTATAAATCTACCAATATGCAATACACTAATAAGTGAACAGTAAGATTGAATTAGTTTGAATGTATGACGAAATCCGAAAAATTATAATCTAAAACTTAATATGTACACAACAGAAAATGTTAAAGTATAACTTTTATCCAATTATATATCAAAATATATTTTATGTATTGTAATTTATTATATGTTATATAAATTGAATTATTGATATTTTTAATAACATAATTGAGAAAATGAAAACGACACCGTCTAAAAATAAAAAAACTAGCTCAAAAACAAAGTGATTAAATAATGTTGAAAATAAGTAGCAAACCGAAAATACATATTTTATCAATCTAAAAGTCATGCATTGGATATCACTGGTAACAACTTAAAGTAACATTTGCAGGATTCATTACTGCGAAATATGAAAACAATAACAATCTATCGTAAGAATACCAAGACGACAACATGATCGACAAAATTACTTATTCATTATTGATTGCTTATTTTATACATATTTAGCTGTTTCACTTATTATACTAACTAAACTACTACAGCTACCGTTATGCAGTTTTATAACTATAGTATATCTATGACTTATACAGAGCATTGCATATGATAATGGGAAACATAAATGTTACTCATGAATAAGTTATATAGTAATACGAGTAATAGAGTAAGAATGGCTGTCAATGTGTACCTAATTATAGTCCGGTCATTTTGGCTAAAAGTTCACGAAACCTGTACAAATTGCTGACAAAGGCTTGATGATTAATAATTGTAGATATAGGTCCCCATTAACACCTCTTTAAAGTCCAAAGCCGGGGAAATTTACGGGTTTTTCTGATTTTCCATATTAATGGATATGAAAGATGTTCTTCATTTTGTCTAGTTATCTTTGAAAACCAAATTTTTAAGAAATTTGTGTTTTGTTCTTACATTTAGATAGCATATAATATATCGGGCTTCCTATCATTTAAAATAGAAAGTAGCCTAAACTATTCTATAATTCAAATTCTATATACTTTACAGTACTGATAATTAAAACACTTTTAGCCTTAAATCCTAAAAAATACTCTGATTATCAATATTGTAAAGTATAGAGAATTTGAATTATAGAATATTTGAAGCTAATTTCTTTTTTAAATGATAGGAAATACTTAGAGCAACAAATTTATATAACATATTATGTTATCTAAAGGTAAGAATAAAACATAAATTTTATAAAAAATAATTTTTTAAAGATAATTTAGACAAAATGAAGAAAATTTTCATATCCATTAATATGGAAAATCAGAAAAAACTATGTAAAAATGTCTTAAAGTTCCTCGGCTTAGGACTTTTCACAGGTTGTAGTTGGGACCTATATCTGAATGACTAGACTATTATTAGACAATCGGTAATACGTATATTATTAGCCGAACAAGCAGTTGCATAATCACATGTAGTATATATATATAGGTAATGCATTTATACATAAATATAAACAAATAACTTACATCTTAAAATAATCTCATCTTGTTTATAGTCACGTACAGTAACATATTTTATGTCACATTGGGAAATTTTCTTTAGTTCTTCATGGATGGGAATGCCATTCTTTGCAGAAGAATTCTTTTCAACAACACTTGCACTTCCAATACAAATATCTCCCTGAAAAGAGTAATAAAACAGAGTTAATAAAGAACTAACTTTTATAAACAATTTTTTAAACGAATCTATCACAATCTAAACGAGTTTTATCTATTTCTAAATATAAAAAATATACAGCTAAAAAAATAAAATTGCTTAAAATGTTAAGTAACACTCAGAAACCGAAATTATTTTAAAATATAATGTAACGAATTATAAAATTAATTAAAAAATGACAATATTAGCATGTCGAAATAAATGTATGTAAATTTTTTACTGCTGTGTCATCTCCAGAAAACCGATATTTTATCTATCAAATAATTTAATCTGTAAAAGTAATTTCCTTATTACCGTTTACAAGAGCAAAATTATCTTAGACAAAAATAATATTAAATTGAAATGCCAATTTTTAGTTATGCGTAATTGTGTAATGTATCCTAGAAAACAATTTATTCAAAAAGAAAAATTGTTATATATATATCATTATCTTATATTCGTTTAAATAGTTTTCTGTGTAACTCCAAATTTTAAAATTCGACAGAGTAATTATATACATATGTAGACATATTATATACAGTTTTGAATCATATTGATTTCATATGCATATCAGTTAATTTCGGTAGAAAACCGCTGTATTTAAATATATTATAATATAGAGCTATATTATTATATAGCCAAAACTTCCACCTCCGGCCAAAGTAACAACTAAGGATAAGAAAATATTAAAAATCAAGAAAAATATACTACTATTATTAAGTACTATACTACGATATTTCACTCTTTGGTTTAAACCGTCTCCGTTAAAACAGACTGCTCAGTTAAGTGAGCGATTTGTGATCACAGAAATTTCAAATTTCACAGAAACATCACAGAATTTCAAAACTGTCGCCAAACCAGTAAATATCTTTTTATACATGTTCAAACAGTTTTGAAAATCACACTACACATTTGTATAATTTGTCATTAATATTTATTTGCTTTTGAACATAATTAAATGTTTATGTACATATATATATAAAATCGTATTATTTAATCTATATTATACACATGTAATATAATATTATATATAGTCTTACATGTTTCAAGCATTTACGCATCTCTGTATTTTTAAGGAAATAATTTTAATAATAACAATTATTAGAAAATGTGTGTAAATAATTAATATTCGGTATAGGTTTTAATATTGCTGTAAAAGATAAGTCACTAATTTTTTATTCTTATAAAAGTATTGTTAATGTGCTACCTAAACTATTTCGTGAATCAACTTCAGTTTTACTAAAGAAAAAACATTTGCTTTGTTAAAAAAGTATGAATAGATATATAAAGATATTTTTATATCGCAACTTACTGTGGAAGTCAACATGTAAAATAACAACTACAATTTTTATCATGCATTTAAGAAAGCATCAAATTAATGAAAAAATGTCAAATGAAATTCAAAAAACTTTAATGTATTTCAGGTAGAAAAAATGTAGTAGTTTTCATTATATTCTGGAATTATCAATTTGATTCTTTTCAAAATTAATTAATAATTTTTAGATTTGGTATTAATCTAAGGATGTCTGCACTTTATATAATTTAAAAACATTTCTTTTGAATGATTTATTAAATTTTTATAATAATGCACAACAGCAGCAAATGCTTATATATACATATACCGTTAAATACAGAGATAAAATGGTTTAGTATAGTACATATTAATACATATCAAAATATAAAAATACTTAAAACATTTATCAACTAGTCGGTGCTACATATTAGTATTATATTTTGTAAAAATGACTTTCTTGTAAATTAATTGGAGAGGGGAAGGTTTACATTTTAATATCTATTATAGATTTAGATTTTTTTAAACAAATATCTCGTTATAGTGAGAGGGTAGAAGGTCTATACATGTTTGGTACAGTTGTTTGCGAGCTCATTCTTTGGTGATTAGCATATATGTAAATCCCCCTAAAGGGGGTCAACGGATCTAATTATGATCTGACTATATATCTGCTTATCCTGGGGGACCCCAGTGACGCTGGTAGAAAAGGGGTGCCTTGTTAGAGTTTTAACTAGTCAGTCTTTCCCCTTTGGAGAGTATGGTTTCTGAGGGAGCGGAGCTTGGGATTCTCTGTCGTAGAGGGCGCAGATGACGGCTTAGAACTCTACGAATGTGATATCATGACCCGTCATTGAGATGGCGAAAGTCATGTGGTATGGCCCAATTCTCAAACCTTCGGCCAATGTAATCGAACGGATCAATATAATTTTGGTCCCATTACATGATATGTTCAACATGATTACTGCACCCTGCATAAGTTCAATTTAACTAAAACCCAGCAATCTAATAAAAAAACTATAACGCGACAATACATATATATATATCGAACGGAAAAACTGTTTTGCTATATGAACGTGTTTACTGGGTAATTTGACCCTTTGAATGAGATAAACACCAAAATAATTTGACGAAGATGAACCGTTATCGAAATTATTAAATCTTGTTTTTGTTTTTTGATAATATGTATGTATATGCTTTGGTAAAAATTCTTTGGTACCAAAGTGGCATCGACCGGATTCGTAATCAGCATAACTTTTTATGTAGAAATAGCACAAAATGTATTGGAGGACTCCAAAATAAAAGTATTCTTAAAATCAGGGTTTGACTGTCAGTCAATCACATATCCCGACCAGCTTGGTGGATCAGAGCTATCCATGTACTTGATAACAAGAGTACATCCTTATATACATCTGGCAAAACTAAGTTACCGAAGGTTCTTTAACTGGACATTGGACAATACGTGCATTTCGCTGTGGTAAGAATACAGATATATTTTGCATTGAATGATTTCCTCCACCGGTAATGTATGCGCTGTTGCCGAATTATTTTATGACTTTGATGATGTTTCCTGTTGTACTGTAAATAATTCCCGATTTCATATAATGCACGGCCATGATTCAGCAAAAAACGTTTTAAATTAAATATCATTAGTTTATTTAAATAAATTTAGTTTAGCAAAAAAGTGAACATAATTATACAATACATTTAATGCCCAAAATAGAGCGTAACTTGAAAGCTATGAAGGGATGATTTATATATGTAGTTAATGAACAAAGGATAATTTTAAACGGCATAAAACATGTTTAGATTTGAATTTATTCCAGATTGAGTTGGATTTTTCGATCTGCACGTATACTATTATTATTATAGCTAACTAACGATTCCTTAAAATTATTTTCCGAATATAACTGATTTATTCTGAATTCTAATCAATACTTTTGAAAACCAATTGAGATATTTTGAAATACTTTGGAAATTTTGATCTGTTGACTTTATAACCATAATTGATAACTTTTTTTTATATATTTTAATTAATTCGATAACCCGACTTATTAACCCTCCGTCCTTGGAGAGGGATATATTATACTACTTTTAATCATCCAAGGAAAAAGTTTAGGGTAATGCACTTTATCGTTCAAACAATACCCCCCCCCCCATTTGACGAATTAATGTTAAATGCATAATAGAGTTCTGAAATATATTTGACGATATTTTTAAAACATTTGACTTCTTTTGAAATACTCTTGGAAAGGATGGTTGTCTGTGTAGTCAAAAATAATGGAGTGATGAATTATTTATTAATAGTTCGTAAAACAATTAGGAATATTGTTTTCAGCTGTTGTTTCACCTTTCAGCAACATTCTTAAAATAGCACATAGCCTGATTTTTCCTAAACATGCCAATTGACTTTCAGTACGTATTTTTATTATAAATATCACTATTTATCAATGTATTACTCATATTTCTAAGTAATAATTGACATATCACTACAATCTAATCTGTACATATAGGAACATATACAAATGTATACATATAATAGCTTAGACATATAATAAATAAGAATATAGGCAATCATTTTCAAATAAAAAATATTACTTTACATTAAATTACGACCTAAAGTTTGTAAAAATTATAACACGCGTGTACATAAATCTACATATTTTGGGAAGCAATCCAAACTAAATTTATGAAATCAAATACAGTTTACAAATACCAGACAAATTTAGCTGCTAAAAAATGTTCCGTTGTAAAAATTTCAGCATTTCAAATAAAATTAATTTTTTTTAAATTTAAACTCTAAATCTGGAAAAAACAGACCGCTTCCACAATTTGGTCGGTTTAAAAACTCACTTCAACTAGGACGATTTAAACTAAACCATTTGTGAAATAGTCTATTGTCTTCCTATTTTCCAAATCTTTTCTTTTATCCTCTCTGAATATGTTATAGAAATGCTGTGATAAAAATTTATATTTATGATATGTAGACATTGTATGACAACTATACATCATAAAAGTAATAATCATTTGTTTAACATTAGCAGTATCAAGTCTGCATTTTTTAAATTCTGATACTTATTAAAAAGCTCAAAATTGTCTGTTTTACATGATGAAATGTATGATAGAAGAGTCTGTATGTTACCTTCCATTAAATGTATGATAGAAGAGTCTATGTTATCTTCTATGTTCTGTATGATAGAAGTAAAATTTTGAATTTTTTAAATAAGTCTAGAAAATGTTACTTTTAGAATCAAGATTTAGAAAATCTGCAGTAACTAGACGCTAAATACTGCTATACGGCATAACACATAAACATGTGCATCATGCAAACAACATAATAAATTATCACCGCTGGAGACAGAGCTTTAATGGTCCCTGAAATGATGCTGTCTTCAATAGTTGCGATTTCCACAGATGAGCCCTGTATGAGAAATGAGATGAAACAAGATCTAGAAAAGAGCTTGCTGGTTCATAAACTGACTGCGTGACGTACTGATCAGCTATAAATGATAAAATACCTAATGATAAATATTGAATCAGACATTAGTTATTTCAGTTTTATTATAATGACTTCTTGAAAAAAAAAATATTCCGGTTGTAATGTCTGTCTTAAAATACACCTAATAATTTGTACGCAAATATACATACATATATCATTACAGTTAAAAAAACTTTAATAGCAATTAGTAGAAATTTTATTACATCCACTGAAATTCAAAAAGGTGGTAATTCTTTAACTTACATATATATACTTTGCAATTTAAAAAGTTGCTAGATTCTCCTAACTAAAGTGGTCAACGGTAAAATTTACAAATTGAAAAAATCAAATCTCAATTATTAAACGTTATGAAGCAGTTTAGTAATTAATATTTAATCCTTTAAACAATTGAACAAATCTGACACATGAAAATAATAAAAATTGAGAAGTTAAGTATAATATATATTATCATTAAGTTAGTAAACATTAATCAAAACATGTATAAAACTTATAATAATTAGTTGCAAAGTATATGCACAAATGGATGCAAATTTTATGCTAGTACAGAATAAAATACTCAGCTTGTACCGATCAATACGTCACTACAGCGGGTCACTAAACTTACCATAAAATACTGAGTGAAGACATGAGCCACATCTTTATTGTTATAAATGACACAGTCATCTCGTGGCTGAAGAGAAATTAGTAGTCATAAAGTAACAAAATAAAACATAACAAACACGCAGGACACAAATAATGCACATTACCTGAGCAGAATTGGAGTAAAATTTCCCTTGCGATAATCCCCCCCGTGAATTACGACCCCTGTAGAAAAACAAATGTATTACATATTTAAAAGAGAAATATATATTGCAATAATAAATATTACATATATTCATACTTATACATAGCATATATCCGTGTTTTAAATATATGTCGACGGGAAAAACGTTTGTATTTGAAGAATAAATCTATATACACAACCAAATGTTGAAGAAATGTCGAACGTGGATTTTATGAAAAATAGTGGTTTGTATAAGAATATAATGCGTTAAATCTTGCTGTACCACATTCTCTTACAAAACTCATTTAAAATTAAATCAATCGTTTTGGAGGAAAATGTATTCACTACAGAAGGGACTGTCCTCAAAAATTGTGACTGATGCTGAATTAATACTAGCCTAATTACAATTATTTCATTGCCGATGAGAGGCCTTAGCTATTACGAAGAATAATTTCGAACAAGATAGGATGCAATTATAAACAGATGTTTACCAACAATGGTCTATAGTATTTTATATGGTGGCACAATAATTTAATTCTGATAGTTTTTGGTATTGCTTAAAGAGGTTTGAATCCTTGAAGGGACAACTTCGTGTATCTCATTGCGAAGTGTTTTCCAAATGATGATTGATTTATTGATAAGAATAAACGGGAGAGTATAGAGTTTACTTAAAAATGTTAAACGTTTCAACTGACGTTTATTCTTATCAATAAATCAATCATCATTTGGAAAACACTTCGCAATGAGATACACGAACATAATGAGACATCCAGCTAATGAATAGATACCTTAAGATAATTTATAAAGTGATCAAATGATAAGTCAAAGTTAACAATTCAGATAAAATAGAAACAAACACACTTATGGTATGTCTGATTGCATACAAAAGACTATGTTTTATAAAGACTTATTTGACTAACGAGTACCTCAACCATGGTGCCCACGCAAAATCAATTAAAATATTCCACGAGAGACATATGACAAGTAGATACATAGCCTATAGCAAAAATAATTTAGACTTATATTTTTTATGCTACAAGGTTCGGTTTAACTTTATCTCGATTAGTTGAATACACATCATGTTATTTTGCTTTATTGTTTCTACGTTTTTCAAATAATTTGAATAACAATTAAAAAATGAAAAGAAGAAAGACTACAAGCATTGTGTGCTCTATACTTATAAAATAATAAGAAAAATATCCAATAGAAGAAAGAATTTGAGTATGGAACAAATACTCTATTTATACTACACATATATATTAGTACTGCGTGTATTTTAAGCAATTAGTAAGTAATTTACATATTTGAAAAAATCTATTGAATTTGATTCAACTAAAATAGGATATTTTGAATCGATTTCGACATTTTAAGTTAGATCGAAGCAAAATAGAAACGAAAATCGACACTTTCGACACTTTTTTTATTAGATTTAAGAATTTAAATTAATCTTGTTAAGGATTATACTTATTATACTAGTATCCATTAACTTTAAAAAACGTCATCAAAATTTCCTTCATTTAAACTGTTTACTTCGTTCTGTTAAATGAAGTTTTTTACATTCTACTGCTTGAAATTTCACAATTTATACTCAGATTGACTGTGGCTGTACTATTTTAAAAACATAATATAATGGATAGCAACATAGTAAATATATTTAATATTATAGAAGTTTCAGATATTTTAGTGAGATTAATGAAATCAAATATTATTATGCACTGACTTTCCAGACCACACTTTTTGTATATTCACAATACACGTTTTATATAAAAACGAACATACTAAACATGAATATTAAAGTAGATAAATATATTCTTAAACTATGAAAATATATAAACTTACCTATTTGAGTGCATAGGCTTTGGTCTCGCCCTTGCTGAATTACCAGACATTCTACACAAAATAAAAAAAAATTATTATAGGAACATCTATAAAAAATGCTTTATATTTTAAATAATAAAATATTTCAATATAGTATTAATAAGAGCAACTATAGTGTTGTGAGAGACAACAATAACTTAAAAAAGCTAAACAAAAAAGTTTTATAAAAGCCAAGGTCACCAGGGTTCATTTAAAAAAATATGCCGAAATATTTGGCTGTGATCAGCCAGTGAAAAAACTGCATGAAAAGTTCTCCCAAGCTTTTTGAATAATGCTGTGACCTCTATAGACCCCTCTGTGCCGAGGGGTCTATAGCTGACATCTCCTTCAGTATTCTACTATTGAGAGGCATTAACAACAACAGCTGTTGTTTTAAAATTAACTTTAAAGCGAGCTGTCTGAATTGGCGCTATCTAAAATATGTTCAATACATCAACTCACTGCGGAGTTACTTTCTGAAAATCAGTGAGTAACTTTCATAAATGTATCAATTTCTATTTTAATTCAAAATATACTCATCGAAGTCAGTAAAGGTTACCTTCACCAACACCCCTTGTTAGCATTTTATTATCTATTTATTCATTTTTCAACGAATCCCGAAACTTCTTAAGTAATTTCCGTGGAATATTAATATACCTGAATATAACTTAAACACAAACAGGCTAAGGCTATGAGTGTATAACAAATTGCAACGTAATATGTGTCACAAATGAAAAACGTATTATATATATTTCTATTATACATACAATAAATGACATATAGGCATGTTCACATAATATGGTTTAATAAGTCTTAGGTAATCCTAAACTTGACATTTTTAAATAGCAAATAAAATAATGCAGGGTGGTACAAAATGCGTAATGCAGGAATATTATATCACACTTAGCATTATCCTACTTTGGAGCTGGCTTACAGAACAATCTGCATTGAATTTGTGTGGTTATAGTTAAGCGTGATGCGTGTAGGAGGGTAGCAGGTTACACTTCATAGTTATACTTTCAACCTGAATTTAAAATACATTTTTAAATATTCTAATAAGTAAACAGTTTAAACAACAATAATTACATTCAAACACTAATAATACTTACGGAATTAGTTAAATTATTGCAAATAAATACTCTAATTCTAAATATTCTTGGATGCCATATATCAATCTTATGAATTGAATTTGAACACAATCTGCATTGAATTTGTGTGGTTATAGTTAAGCGTGATGCGTGTAGGAGGGTAGCAGGTTACACTTCATAGTTATACTTTCAACCTGAATTTAAAATACATTTTTAAATATTCTAATAAGTAAACAGTTTAAACAACAATAATTACATTCAA
>JAYRBW010028537.1:0-12280 GCA_036023295.1 Invenusta paracnida
CTCGGGCCTTTTATTAAAAATATATTTATTTTAAATTTGAAGTGGTTTTCCAATCCATATCTATACAGTGTTTAGTATTATTTTTATTTTTCATCTATTCATCAATTATATTATTTTAATAAACGTGTTTAAATGTTTACATTTTGAGTTTAAATATACTTCATATAATTACTCCTAATTAGGGTTTTTTTCTTTTTATATCAGCTTACATTAAGCAAATTAATTTTAATTAAGATGTAACTAAAATTGATAAAGGAGGAGTAACAAGCAGGAAACATTAACATATACAAATTTACTAGTTTTTTTTATGTAATGAAGTTTATGAAAAAATGTATTCTTTCCTTTAATGAATATCAATAAAAATTCACACATATAATCAGCTTGATTGATATTTTATTAAAGTATATAGCAATATTTATTAACATTATATTTTATCATTTAAGTATACTGTTCAGTGTATAAATGGAATCTGTAGATATACTTTTATAATATTTTTATTTCTTATTTATAATTTAAGTGCATCAAAAATATTCATAATTATGTATACATAATTCAAAATATGTACAATACCAATAACATATTATATTATATTATATTATATTAAATGCAAAATATATTTATTGTATATGCTTGAAAAATGTTTAAATAAAATTAATTCTGACTTGTAATCATTACTATTATTATACATATAGGTTTAAATATATATATACATGTATAGATGAATATAATTGCTATCAAAACGGAACAATTTTAAATATGATACAATATATTACAAATTATATATAATTAGATAAGAAAAATAAATAATTATTTTAGAACGTTCTGAAAAGCAGACACGTCCGTAATCTGGGTCATCTCAAATCACAGTATAATTTCAATATAAAAATATTCATTTTCTCCCATGTTATTAATATAGAAGTAAGTTGAAAATATACTAAATGAATAGATAGTATAATGAATAAATATATTACTTGTATAAATTATTTATACGACATTATTAACAGTATTACATTTTTCAAATACATGGAAACTTAAAATTTTGTATACATCTAAAAAATATTGTATGTACATAAATTTATTAATTACGCTGATTTTTGCTCATACGGTAGTACATGTAAAAAATGTATATATTTTTCATTATCTTGTACTCGTGTTTTACCAAATGTGGAGGTTCCACACACTCAGCAAAATTATGTCATTATGTAATTTCCTCCTACAGCTCTTTCATAATTCAATCAGGGATCATGGGGTCCCTAATAAAAGTGCACAGATATCCCTTAATCTGCGAAGAAATCACCAGAGACAAACCCACGACAATGCACCGATTTTATAATATTTCATTAAATACACCTATAAGCCTGATCTCCTCTTCATAAAATTAACCAGTTTGATGTATGAAATGTTAGTTAGTCCCTGTACAGTTATACTTATACCTCTTGGGAAGAAAGTTGACAATAAGGCTAAAAAAGTCAATTCTCAGCCGCTTTGATCTTTACTGGGGAGAAAAAGTTTGTGGGTGGCTCGCGAATAGATCGTAAACGTCATGTTTTTCACAGCCCACATATGTCTTGTCCATCATATTATCATTTAAGGTCGCGTCCTCGGAATAACTTTAGAGTAGATAAATGTAGGGGGTGTGATATTATTAACTAGCCAGGTTGGTTATGTGTGCATATACCATTTACAGGAGCTGCAGTGTAGTCTGCTGTTTCTACCCTATTCGTCTATCAGGCATCCTCGCCATATGCGTATCTGTCTATCTTCCATGTTTCCTATTATATAGATATTGTATAAGATACACGAATGTGTATAGTTACTTATAGACGAATGTGCCGCGTCAAGATCACGAGTTACAGGAGACAGATCCTAACAAGCTGAATCTTAGTTTTGCTCGTGATCCTTAATATATATCTCAAAAGAAGATATATTGGTAGTATACATCGAGCCATTTTAATATCTTTTCAAGAGTTTCAAATATTATAAACTGCACTTGCTAATTTGACCGTGTGCTAATATTAATTATATGTAATGACTCATTTGTTGATGTAATTTTTTCTTATTCTAATAATGTGCTAAAGTCAAACACCTTAAGTTTATGGCTACATAATTCATAATTACCAATACTAATACAATTAATATTAATACTAATTATATAGCGCATTAAATATTAACTATAGAACACTAAAATTTCTCTTTTTTATTGGTGCCGGCTACAGTTATAACAAAAGGTTTTAAAACTTAAGACTTGTTAATTTTAAGATAATAAGATTAATTATCGATAAAATTATCAAGATTTGTTCTAAAGAGTGGTCAATATTTTTTGCTTTAATATAAAAGTACAAAGACTTTTAAGTAATACGAACATAGTAGTTAATGACAGTATCTAGAATACTATTCTGAAAAGATTGGTGAAAATAACTTTATTATTAAGTATTATTTAACACGTGAATACATACAAAATACTTATTACAAATAATTAAAGATTAAAATGTAGACAAGATAAATGTTATTACATTTAGAACTAACAGGTAATGCGATATGACAGTGAATTTAGTGCAGAATTTATCAGGTTTAGAAGTGATTGTACAAAAAGTACGATTAATGTTACACTATAGAAGAAGTTTTTGTGACTGTTCAAAACTCTACAAAAGTGAAGAACACTTTCTTACCGATTATGAAACAAAAAGTAAAAATAGTGACTTTGAAAGTAGGAGGGTTATAATTTAATGAAACTAGTGTCAGGAAAGGATAAACTTGCACAAAGAGTATTTTCAATATATTCTCAAAAAATATTCTCAAAAAAAGGGTCCTGTTTCGATACACTGCACGTCACTGATATGCATAATGTGTCCATAAAGAGCGAAAAGCGCATTTGGCAATAGACAATTACTTTAAATTACAATTATATTTTAAAATGTTCGGTTAACTTGATTACTATATTGCTCCTATACCTAAGTCTCATTTTTTACGTATACACGAAAATTATTTTTATTTCGATTATCAATGCATACGCTTTAATCACATTGCTATAAATAAGGAATACCAATGTAAAATTTAAATTATTCATACGACAAACAATTAATTCTTAGCTGACATTTTCATCTTGTTAAAACGAATTAACTCCCAAATATAGATAATGCCGCGTCATAATTTCGATAAACTACACTGCGTCGTTTTTACATTTGGGTCATTTTAATCGGTCTAGTGGCATTAATTGTACTAGGCACCGTTAATTAATGTTCACCATTTCTAAACCCAATTAATTGCTATATATTAAACGCGCTGTGAACCGCATTATCCATTCAATAACCGGTTAAGCACACCGCTGAGGGTCCTAAGTCCCGCACCTTATTATTATTGTTATTATTCTACTACTGCATCATTGTATTGTCATCTTTTCTGTTGGTCTGTTTTGGTCTAGCGTCCTGGATTTCGGTTTCATTTAACATATAACAGCCACAGGCATAACTTAAAAAATTTCTTATTTCCTAGGCCTGTGCTATTATGTACAAGTATAGCTTGGTTGATTTCTAACATTCTCTTCCAACTTAGGTATTTGTTTTTATTTTTGCTGTATTGTAGATTACTCTAGGAAGTTTTTTACTCTTAACTGTCCAGAAGCGGCCATTCTTCTACCTTTGGTGCAACCTTTGTTTCTTAGTCATCTTGTTGTATAGTTACCCTTTCTTTCTCTATTTTTGTTTTTCTCTTTTTATTTTCCCCTTCTTTCTGGTTAATTGAGTAGATTTTGACTGCTGTTTTATCAACTTATAATGGTTCAATATGTATTTATAAAATAGCGTAATGTGTATGAGCTGTATATCTCTCTCGGTTTTCAAGACTTACAAAATGTTCTGTTAGATTGAACTGAGTATATAATCATTCGAATTCCACTAAAGAAATGTAAATATCGAAACTTTATTGAATTATTTAACGAGCGGCAGGTTGCAGCTCGTAGACGCAGGCGATGTATTTCGCTGTTTGAATAATAGTAACACATTACATTATTTAGGTCACCATTTTAAGTTCAAGTTCAGTTATTAAAATAAAAGAAGTAAATACAAATAACTATATATTAGATCAGTTCGTCCAGTATCCTGAGAAGAGCATGTTGCACTACAGTTGTGAATTTATAGGGTCACGGTAATATGTGGAATAAGATAACTTCAAATGTCTAAAATCAATTACACGAGCGTGTTATCTGTTACCGGGTCCCGGGGGTGTTAAACTGTGTTTTTTTTATAAGACAAGAAAATTATAAAAAAGCTTTTAAAAAGTCATAGATTTTTATTTCTGGGTCGAATATAGCATTTATGTTTATTTATCAACCATTATTAATTAAATTCAGAATTAATATATGTAATAGCAAGACAGTGAAATACACAACTTATTTATTCTTAATAAATATAATTGTTTTAAATTTATCTGTATGACATTTATAATATATATAGACGCTTTATATTAATTTATATTAATGTATTGAGTTTAATATAAGATGAATGACACAAACAAAATATATAAATATGTTGTTTTATTTAATCAATGTGTTACTTAAAGACAAAGATAAATATATTTTTAATTAAAATTGAATTTAAGTCATATACAATCAATGATTAAATACTGTGCAGGAAAAAATATAACATTTAAATAGAATTTTGATAGGATTGCAACAATAATCAAAAAAGGTGAATCATTATTCATTCCATTACTATCCAAAAAATTCCTTTCTAATTCCAATAGCTAATTGCATTCTTGTAATAAATACTTAATTCCTTTTTTGTTTCTAGAATAATGTAACGTGTGTTTCCCCAAACGTGTGTACCAAACACGAGTATCAAAACTTTGTATCGTCATTACTGATCTTTTGCATTTTTTAATTTACGCCTACCTTATTAAAAATGTGGTCTTCCTATAAATAATTTAAACCTTTAAGTGGAAATGAATCACAGAGGAAGTCAAAGGATTAACAGAGTATTACAAACGCTTGAAAGACATCATTAAAAATTGGTCAACAATCAAGGTGCGCGAAGATTTATTGATATAAATAAATTATGTTATTGTTAACTTATAAGCTGTTAACAACGGACGCATAAAACAAATTTAGAACATGGTTATAGCCAAGTTTATTAATTGTCATAGTCCCAATAATGACAAAAATGTCAATTTATTTCCCACTTTAATAGAATTGCAATTCTGATGAGAAAACACCATAAAGATATAAATAAATAACATTTCTATTTCTATGGAAAACACAGATCAGTAACTATATCAGTATGGTAAATTGATATCACTTGACTATGATTTTGTTAAAGTATGAAACAAATGCATGACTTTGTTGTAGTAAAAAATCTATTAGATGTATATACATTACTTGGCCAATGATAACTAATTAATACTATTTTTCTGTCTAATAAAAAGCAATTGCACTTATCACAATAAAGTAGACAACCTGTATTTGTAATCAATATTTATATTCAATCGATTTCTCCAAACATAGTAATAGGTACAATATAGTAATATGTATATATGCATAACTGAATCTTAGCTAAATGAAGACATTTTCTGTGAAAGATTACCAACTTCCCAAGGCACTTAAATATCGAAGTCAAGCCCTTACCTACTACATAGATGCAGACTAAATCTATACAAAAAGGTATTACCTCAACAAGTTAATAATCTCTACACTACACCATAACTGAAAATTCTCTACATTCTGAAAAATGTGTGGGTATCTCTCGAGAACCTTGTGAATTACTGAACATCTCTTTTAATACTATCTCTGTAATATCTCATCAAATTTTTCCTTTGTTTTATGCGAATGCTAACAATCATTAACATCTTTGTTTATCATCCTGGGGATATTTCTGAAATAATCATCCTAGGATGAGATTTTCATCCGTTTAAGATAACTGCCTGTTGCATAAGCAGTAAAATTTGATAACACATAGATCAGAACTCGATGCTATAATGCTATTATCGATTAGATCCGAGGACTAACGGCCTCGGATGCTAATCTCAAATAATATACATGTCTCGTCTGTTCTCTATTATTTATCAACTTATAACTCTCATCAACTAACTAAACTAAGCATAAGTTCTGTCATCATAAAATTGCGTATAATTAAGAATATAGTTTTATAAATATTTTCAAGGATATTTCATTTGAATCAAATATACACCAATAATACGATATTACTATATTGCAGTATAGTATTTTATTTTAGAGTAAATTTATAAGCTATAACAAAGATTGTATCTATGCCTACAAATTTTAATCAACTAACAGTCATATAGAGTAAATAAAGTTTCTTTACTTTATTTCTTTGCTAACAATAATAATATTATTAAATCATAGACTTTGGATAAATTCAGTTCTCATAATTCTCAGTTCTATAATTTAAACAAATTATCGATAGTATGAATATGGACATGCATAGCTATATATCGCTAAATAATTAGAATGTAATATTATTCAAGTTTGTATACCTACTTTTTTTCTTCAGAAAACCTTAAAGGCATTATAAATTGTATATAAATTTATATAATTTTAATAGGCATAGAATCTAAAAGTAGTCCAAGTAGGTATACTGGTATAAATGTAACAGTAAAAATGTGAATGAAAAATAATTACCTATAATGAAACTAGCAATGTTAACTTAATTCATCAAAAGGGGTCAAAATACTTTTTTAAGAATTTTGTGAAAAAATAAAATAAAACAATATTTAATCTAAAAATCAATATTTAAATATAAAATATATATCGGAAGAATATCTTTATATGAATGACTGTAATATAGACTGTAATTAGACTGACAATGATATATACGCATGTTTATATATTTCTAAACATAGTGAAAAACTTTTAAATTCTAGAAGATTCATTATTATTGTTTAGTTCCTATTTTTATACCACTAATTATACTCCATAGCAAAAATCACCTTCCCAGTAACACGTAATACATGTGATCTTGGAAACAATTGAAAAGTTCATTAAAATATCTTTTTAATTTTTTAAAACTTATAGTTATTATAAAAATCAAAAAGAAATCCGCCATATTATGTCGTACACTTCAAAAACTTGTGTCGTGTCCTGTAGTTATCTATGAAGATGTCCATGTATGAAATGTATAATTGATACTATTTTTAATCTATATATCTTTTTAATAAAATCCCAATAAATCATCAAAAGATTTTATGATATACCCGGTATATTGTTATGTTTTTTATATATTTTGTTTGCATATTTTATAATTGTGATAACATACTTATACATATGTATCTCACAAAAATATAATAATACTATTAATCTATGTATGAACCAATTATTTGTATTATATAATATTATTAAACTCTACAAATTTCACTTTGACATTCAAAAAATATATCTTAACACTTAATTAGGAACTCTGTTAGTTTGTGTGATTAATAATACATGTAAAAACATTTAATTTTACTAGTTATTAAGTATGAAATTCAAGTTATTGATTTATATATAATAATTTTTTATATTTATTGAAATTACTAGAAAAAATTAATTCAAGGTAAAACATTTATGCTACTCAGAAGTAGCTAAAATATTACTCAAATAATTTTAAAATAAAATATTAAAATGGCAATTGTGCAAAATCTTAATATTACCTAAATATTCCTTATAATCGTTAAAAAATCTATAAATAACGTATTGCACTGCCTCTGTCTTTAACAATACTTATAAATAAGATTTTTAAAGATGTCGAAGCGGAAACCATTTGTCATTTTAGCATTAAATTCCGAAAAAAATGTTAATAATATATTTTATTCTTAGTTGTTAATTATGTACCAACGGTTATAAAAATTACGGTTAATAAAAATATATTAATTTATCTCTCTAATTGGCAGATTTCGATTACAAGCAATTTGTGGCAGTCTTGTACATATTAAAATTAAATAGTACCTAAATGAATAATTGGAATGCCCACTATACTACCACCTGAACTATTTAAATGTCTAGTGTATGTGCATTCAAATATATTAAATACATACAAACAGAATTCGTTTAGTTCATGTAAATACTAACATACTAAATATGTAAGATATTTAGATGCTTAGATATACGTATTTTATAATTAGGTTTTCCACGATTAAATATCCATATATACCCATGTAAAGGTGGTTGTGTTTTAATCGATTTTTAGCTTTTATATGTAGGTACGATATCGCTGGCCATATTTGGTTCCAATCCAATAGTATCGCACGCGTCCAAGAGTAAAAGTTAGCTTTTGCTATCTATGTTCTGTTTACAACTTGATAAATATATACCTATTTTTAAAAAGTTTAAGAATAGTACTTCAATATTGTACAGTTAACAAATAATGTGACGCAACCTGGCTAATGGAGAGATTTTCTAAGACTATATTGAGCAAACGATTGTAAATTTCGTAGTTATTAAAATGAAAAAGGTAAATAATTAGCTGTGAGGAATTCCACATAGATATATAATTGTTTATATTTACTACTGTGATTAACTGGTTAAACATTTATGGGATTTTCACTTCATTTAGGCATTTATTTCACAGATACAATTAGACCTTAGTAATTGAATCCGTTTGAACTTATATCAGATGCCGCGTCACCCTTTAACCCTTTGCCTACGGCGTGGGTCATATGGTGTCAAAGTAAAAGTCAGCTTACTGTTATCTACATGATTTGTTGCCTCAACATATTTAATTATGTACATCGAGAAACCCTGGTGATATTTGACTTTAAAAACCCCAAAACGCATATAGTTGTTGGAACTGAAATAGTAAAATCCAGCGTAATCACGACAGACACTATATATAAATGATACCAAATTGAGTTTAATAAAATTCAGTAAATAATTAAATAGCGGGATTTATACACAAAAACATTCATTATTCACATTATAAAAATTACATTTTCTGCGATTAATTTTTTACGTAGACTCAAATACTAGAATATTTTTATAAAAATAAAATAGTTCACAATTTTCTGGAGTTTTGTCATAGATTTTATAAAATAGCTTAATCCAATTTTTTATTTGATACCTTCATAATAATTACTAGGCGTAAGGCAAATAATATTATGCAAATTATATATCCGGAATATGATGTACATTCATATTATTTAAATCTAATTTATTTCTTACAAGTAATAAAATTATTATTTCAGTCATGCTACTTAAAAGTATTAAACCAATAATATAACATTTATTACAAAGTTAAATATTATTCCAATATATATCCAATTAGTAGTTGTAGTAGTGAAAGAAAAAGCTTTATTAAAAGTTATTACATAATCCGTTATATGACCCTCTTCAGATGAAGTAAATTAAAACTGTAGAAAGATTAGACAGACAGCATAATGGTTATAACGGGTGACATTATTGTAACTATTATATACATATGTATGTGCATAATTATATGTATATGCATTATAATATATGCTGTCAGTATATAATTGCAATACTCTACAATTGAAATGTTCTTCGTCTGAAGAGGGTTTTATGACCGGGTATACACAAACTTTTATTTAAATATAGTAGTAAGGCTTTTTCTTTTAATTAGATTTATTATTATCATGCTACTACTCTAAGTAAGAAACTTTATCTTATTAAAATATTGTAATTTTGTTTCATATTCGTTAACAAATAAAAAAATATATTTAAACAGAAAATATGTTAACATTAATTTATAGAATATATATTCTCAATTTATATTTCCGTATCGTAATTGTGCCAGAAATGAAAAATAGCATTTCAAAATGTATCATTCACATACCTGACTATAATAGTCTTAATTTGGCAGGGCGTAGGAAGTGGGGCGAATGGGACGAACAGTTCGCACCTGCCCCTCAATGTTCCACTTCTGTGCGCCGATGCTCTGTCAAAATAATTTTTTATTTAGCCTAAAAAGTATTAATAACACAAAGTTATAATATAATAACCTATTTTTATGAGTTCAGCGGAGATTCTATGATGTTGATTATTTTCACAGATATATGTACATACGCGCCGCGGACATTATTATTGCAGATTTTAAAATACTCGTAGGATATCTATTACATCATTTTTCATGATTTCGTGTGAGCTTTGCACTATTGTGTAGTTTATCATAATCAAAATATGCGTGTTCAAATAATCAATACTAAACTATAGTAAGGTGGATTAATCTCCGTCGAGTAGGCGTGTACAACAACACTTTATACTGCATAACTTTTGTAAATAAGTACTATCCAGTTCTGTTGTTGTAAATAACGATGATTTCACAAACTTTCATATTTGAAAAATTTGAACCGAATTATAAATTCCCAATACATTTGTTAATTATATCTTTCCATGTAAAAATACATATACTGTGTATTTCCTAATGAATCTGTAAACATATTGATATAATTATTATATTGTTGTTGTGTTTGTGATTGTTGTAGGAAAGTTTTGAATATATCACTTTATAAAGCATAAAATCGTATTTTAGTCGTCAATTTTATGTTGGTTAATAAAAGTGCCCTAAGGTTGCCGAAATTGCCCTTTTAGTCCAGTTTGCACCAGTTTTTAAAACGTTCCTACGGCCCTGATGTTATATCCATAGAAACAGACTGTGTTTTACTTCTCCCTGGAATGAACATCTATAAATAGTGATGACAATGAGCAGTCCTTTATTAGCGGGTATAGATTCGGATTTCCCTCCTATCTTTAACATACAGATTTGTCGACACATTTTGTTCTTTCTAATAAAAATGAATGTATTTTGAAATATTTTTCAAATGATTTATTTATCGTGTCCTAAAACATTTCAACGTATAACTTTGCCTCTTGAAGTATGTGTGCAGTTATTACTGTTTCTTCACAAATATATATTAAAACTGTCAAAAATTGTGGCATTTTGGCTAATTTCAAGCGATTAAAAGGTGTCTCCTGATTTCCCTAGCACTGGTTTCCTTCCCCCTCCATTGAAAGTATTGATTCCGCGCAGTCAATCACAGCCTACCTAGATAGTTAGACATTGAGATATCATTTGGATAGTGTCGTTATGGGATGGAATGGCGCACGGTTTGATAACATGTACCCATTACAAAATGATATATATATTTACATTGTAGTCTGCTTAACAATAGGAAAAAAAACAATGTACAAAGTAAAATAGAAGGAAAATATATACTCCAGATAATATCTATCGTGAGTATATTTAAAACTTATATTTTCCTTGCACTGATTTTGTAAGTAGGATATAAATGTCATTTCATAAAAGGTGGCACCTATATTCAAACCGTGTGCCAACGCAACCACCTGCTATCAAAAAATCAAAGACACGCCTACATTCAAAAACACTCAAATTTCGTATTCCTTTTATACGTATCGTTACATTTATAAATTATTTCAAAACAAGACACCTATGCCAATTATAATACATACACCTTTATTAAACTTGCTTTGATGAATCCGTTACCACGACAACAATCAGGTGAAATTTTCCTTTTGATATGTTATAAAAAAGATATACTATTCAAATGTGATTTAAAATGTTATTCATAATATAAAAACATATATTTCTTATTATAATAAATCCGTGTTTCTTATAACCATGTATATCATGTGCGTATATTTTACATCAGTCGTTCATGCGTTATGGCCAACAAATATAAAGGAGAACATTTAGAATCGAATTTTCCTTTAGTTTACTATGTTTATTTCAACATAACAATTTAAGTGAGTGAGTATTATGTAAGTATATTTTACTATTTTGCATAAATGTATAACTTGGGTTTATTGTGAACGTTGCATCTGTGAGACGAACATTTAAATATTATTGTTAACAGAGTGAGTTATAAAAATATCTATAATTCATAATTATTGTTACTTTTACATGTTAAAAATGATTTAACTGATATTAATAATAATAATAAAGGTTAATATAAATTTAAATAAAAACAAACATATTTTACTAGTAATCACGCACAGTATTAACCATATAAAGTGGATTTAAAATTAGTCTAAGCATTAAATGTTTAATTTAAAATGCTTCCGTAAAAATTAATCATTTTGAAATATTTTTGAATTTAAGATATCTACCGCATAATAACACATGCTGAACAGTTACAAAATCTGAAGTATTTTTTGAGAAAATTGTAAAAAAACTTTGTTTTACAACAACCGTTTTCATAGTTTGAACTTTTCATATTTTCATCCTTTCATGTTAATGTATATACCAGGGACTACTTTAATATCGGGACATGAAACGACAATTCAACGGCATATTGAGTTGTAGGCTGACTTTGTTTTCTA
>JAYRBW010028548.1:0-12280 GCA_036023295.1 Invenusta paracnida
CTTGTGGTATTCTAATATACCTTACTGTACGTAAGTTGCTCGCATGAGCTAACAACCTACTGCCGTAGGTTTAGATACATCAATTATATATAGCTAAATATATATGCACTATTTATTAAAAAAATGAGATGTTGTGAATGATACCTAAACTTGCTGTAGATACAAGACATGCAATGAACAATCAAAGGAATACATTAATAATAGTTATCCAGTATAGTTATATACCCATACAAGTTATATAGTTTTTACACAATTTCTTGTTACAAGGGAATCAATTGTACTATGTTTACAATCGAATTATAAATTACATACTACAATAATAACATTTTGCTATTTAAATTCATGTGTAGGTACAGCTGCATTCTATCAACAATTTGGTAACTTCTTTGGCAATATCCAGGGCATCACTTAGAACTTTTATTTTGTTATAGTATCAGAATATGCAAAACTGGAATGTACAAAGCAATGAATAAATAATGCTTTCGGTTGAATAGTAGATATTCGCTTTGCAGCTCCGCTGAGATGACCCTTCATTGAAGATGCTTCAATCATCATAACATTGCACACGGAGTTTGCTGAAGGACAGATTAACAGTAGAACGACCAAAAACCAAATATTTTGTATTCACTCTTGTGGATCCATAAGTTCTCAACCAAATTAACTGAAAATCGCTAACATGGATATATATTTTGTTGCGAAGCTACTTGGGTGAGTCAATTTTTTGTCAGACGTCTCCTTCGGGGTCCTCCTGGGGCCCTCCCGACACCTCCTAAATCGTCGTTGAGACCGACCAAAGTTTAGAATTTTAATAAACATTTTACAGTAAATAATTCAGATAAAAAAAGGCCGATTCAAGGTCGCCAATGGTAGATACAGGTTGCCACATGCTCTAAATCACTTGTAGGCCCCCTGGAATGTCCAGGACGTTCATAACGTCAGGAATTACTCATTGGAGGACTTTTTAGAAATGGTGTAATACAAATTATTATATATTATAATTAACAACATCCAACAATAAAGCTACACACTGGATTATCAATTTCAAGACTGGGGAATCTTTCATACTGGTTCTGACGTCAGCATCCAGGTCCTCCAGGACGTCAGAGAATACTCCTTGTAGGGCTATTTCATTAGTATGCATTCAAAAATAAGCAATAAGATATATTTGTTATCTAGTAGCATTTAGGATCATTGGGAGTGCCTTTGAAGACTGTTCAGCTTTTCAAAAAGCTCCTGGCGTCACAATACGGATCGCCGGGGACGTCAAGGATTACTCCTTGTAGGACTATTTCATTAGTACGTACTCAAAAGCTATGTATATATATATATATGTTTATTCCAGTAATGTTTATTGTACTTAGGTATTCATTTGAGGACAGTCTAACTTTATAATAACTAATAATATACTATAATCTATGTACAGTTTCGAAAAGACTTTCTCCTGAATGTCTAGAAGTACTCAGATGTTGTAATGGCACCATAAAAAGTATGTAAACCAATTCAAAATGTAAATATGTTGGAAAATTATAATGGATGGTCAATGCTTTATTAGGATCGTTTAACACTTTTAGTCCATGAGCAGTGACTTAAAGACCATCCCCTGAAGGTCCAGAACGGACCTAGATGCTACAATTGCATGATAAAACGTGTTTAATAAAATATTAATTGTGGAAATCATGCACCTTCAAAATTGGTTGTTTAAAACGTTTTTATAAAATTATTAATTATTTTCATTTTGAAGCAGTCACACAACGAACATCTCCTGAAGTTCTGGATGCTATGGACATTGCAGCATGTTAGCTGGGTTATTTATACAATATACTAAATTGTGGTAGTGATCCAATGTTATTACGAAATTTAAATATGGAAAGATATTATATTTCCCAAATGTTGTCATTTTTTACGTCGAGGACTCCAAGACGGCTTTGTTGGACCATCATGGCAGTGAGATATGACGATGTGACCTATTAGGTTTGAATTCTCTTAAAATTGGGGATACTCGGATATAAATCTAAGCAATTTTATGAATGTATTCTTGATTTTACTGTCATTTCTAAAACGTGTTACTCCCCCCTCCATCCCTTGGCCGTCCTACGATGATTTTTGACCTTGGTGGTTCTACTGTTAAACCTGCAAATAACATTCTTCAGAATGGTGACCAGTGAATCTGAAGCTGTATCATTCGTGTCATACAAACTCATGAATTCCTCATGGACTTCTAGGTCATCATATATGTATTCATCTAATGCATAAAACAATTGCTCTGTCGTAGAAATATCACATATTATGTTTCTACAATCATGATGCTGTAAAATTGGGTATTGTGTAATCTGTGGATTAGTGGTTGTTGTTGTTGTTGGGATTGCAGACGGGCGTATCCCTACATGTCATCCGGCCAATATCCGGTGTTCCTCAGAAATTTGATGGTATTTTGCGTATTCACCGGGGTCGGGTTGTCATTCCAACGGTAGCCGAAGATGTCCATTCTCTTGATGGCAGTCGCCGGGCAGGCGAAGAGGACGTGGTCCCTATTTTCTTCAGTTTCCCCGCATTTTTTGCATATGTTGGTATCGGCCTTGCCAATGCGGTGCAGGTAGTTACGGAGGATGGGCGAGAAGCCGGTCTTGAACCTCGAGAGCTCACATTCTTCTCTTCTGGTCTGTTTAGAGTTACCGTCAGTGATGAGGTTCAACCAATTAATGTGTTCTTTTGGTTTCCTTTTGTTCAGATTTGATTTTTTCTGGCTGTCAGCTTTCCCGATGCTATAGAGGAATTGTCGAGTTGTTGATTCCTGGGATTGACTCAGCGTTTGATAGCCATTTGGTCCGACGTCGCGTTGTTGCTGGTCGGTTCGGATACCACCATCGGATAGATCTGTGAGGGCGGCCATCTTTGGTACCCTACATGGTTTCTTGTTTTGCTACGTTCTACGTTCTTCTTGGGTTATTCTTTGGTAGCCTCGTGGACTTTTCCCAAGCGCGCCTGGAGACTCTTGCGTTTTTTGACGGTTTCATATGATGGCACTTTAGCTTTGAATCTGAGAGCTTCTGTAAGGGTGGTTTGTAGCTACCCAGTTATGGCATTAATGAACCTGTTTTTAATTGTTTCCAGTCTCTTCATCGCTGACGATGGTAACCAGAGTTGCCACGTGGCACTACGATAATCAATGGTGTATCTCACGCATTCTGTGTAGAGTCTTTTCGGGACTCCCTTCTTCCATCCCCATTTCTTGTTGGCTACTGCTGTGAGAATAAAGCTCTTCGTGTTCGCCTTCACTATGGTCTTCCCCAGGTGCTCTCTAATACAGTGTTCTGTCAAGAATTAGTCCTAAAAATAACGTGTGCTTATTTACGATGAGGTTAGTGTCTTTGATCTTAATGTTCTGTGATCATTGGTTTCGTGTATGCTGGATCTGAAAATATTAATTTCGCATTTGAAAGCGTTGAGTTGTAATTTCTGCTCTTCACTACATTTGGCTATGCCATTATTACCGTTTTGGATCTTGTTGGAATTATACGCCCATATGGCTATGTCGTTGGTGTATATGCTAACGATAATGCCTTTGGGATTGTGTTTCTGACGGGATCCAGATAGAAGAGGAGGGGAGATAATACAGCTTCTTGTGGGATACCTTGCCTTATTACGTATGTTCTGCTGTTGTACCCGTTGAGTTTAGCACGACCTGTTCTTCCCCGTAGAAATCCTGCGCGCACCATCTCACAAATCTGAGAAGACTCCTTTTCTAAGATAGGAGGAGGACTCTACTTTTCCAGACCGTGTCGTAGGCTTTGCTGTAGTCGACAAGCGCTAGAACAGTTCTCTTAACAGGGAATTCTTATATTAGAATCTGTCGCTGATGGATTGCGTGATTTTAAGAGTTTGGTCATTTCCAAATCTAGTTTCTCAAGCCGATCGTTAATTCTTGGCTTGTTCTCCAAAGTCTGTCTTCTTCTTATTCCCGGTCGGAGAGGGGGGGGGGGGGGTCAACACCCCGATCTCCACAGTCTCATCAGCTTTCCCACCTCCTGTATCTTGCCCTTTCTCTTCTTCTTCTTCACAGCATCCTCCTTGGCGACAATCTTCATTGTTTTGTAGATGTTCTTAAGATGCAGTTCTGTCTTATGCTCCGTAGGATGTAATCTGTTAAATTAATTAGTTATGTCTGCCCATGCTTCCTGCTTCTTTATATTTATATTCCACAATGTCTTTATTTTCTTAAATTAAATCTAATAATGTATTTAAAATTTTTTTTTAACATTATACCAATATTTTACGTGTGTAACAGAACTAAAATTAAATAATATACAATTTTAGGAATAATTTCGTTTGGATGAGCCTACTGACGGATGGACTCTGTAACTCACATTATATTCAATGAATTGAAAAATGAACTGAAATTTTTAACAAAAAATACAGCTTCACAAACAGCGTATAACAATAACTTTTTTGTATAGCTCCACCCAATAGGTTTTTTATTCTATATTGCACTAGATGGGAAATCAGACCCCGAAAATCGGGCTAACAAAAACCTTCTGTTGCCGCGGTATTTTGAAAATTGCGTTTCTATTTATTGTTTATATATTTCTAATGGTTTTAATTTTATGGATATTTTAAACAAATAAATCAATTAGCTCCTAATTAAATTCATAAGCAAATATTAAATAAAGTTTTTCGTTTACCGATCCAGGCTAATGCTAACTAATATCTATGCTCCACCCAATTAAACAGTTTATAAAAATAAAACAAATTTAACTTAGCAGCTTATAACAATATGATTTAAGGGATTGATTTGTACTTCGTATTGTTATATTAAATGACCTATTTAATAAGAATACAGCTTTATAAACGATGGTCACAGAAAATTTCTTTTGATCACACTATATAATTTCTGTACCTTTTATTGTTCAGGATTTTTGCGACTATGGTTTTAAACCATGACAAATATAAAAAATTAAGTGAATTCTTTGACCATGGTTTTAAACTGGAGTTGTATTAAAAAAAACTCGATTGATTTCTTTAATATGCATATTTATATAATATATAAACAGTAAAATAGGTGCGTAGGATCTTAATAAGTGCAGCCTTATACTAGAATTATGCAGATAAAGATTGTAATTGTTGAATACATTTTAGACATGTACTATGTGTTTCTAGAACGCTTATTTTTCTTCGCACGTTCTTATCTATACAAAACTATATTTAGTGTGTACTTTATTTTATATGGGGAGAAAATGGAAATTAACCTGATTTGCGTATGTATATATTTATAGATTCAGAATTCTATAGAAGATCCCACATTCAATATCTTATTTCAAATATGAAATAGAAGAAACCTTTCCAGCACCCGCACATTTGAATTAATAGACAAATGATATCCATATACATTCGACTCTGAATTTTAATTTTAATATAGATAGTATGTATCGCAATATGTAATTTCTAAAATTATTATGTATAATAATAATTTATTCCAAGTTATGCAGGTGACAAATTCATGTAGTGCTGTTATATAGTTCCCTATAATTATGAATTATTATAATATATGGATAGTCTTTCTTGATAATATATATACAGTATGTAGTTCACTGAAAACAGGATATAGTTCAGAAAATAAATCTTACTAGTCAAGTGGAATAAAAATGTTTCCTACAATTTACGTTTATATAGATAATAGTATATGGTTTAAACTTATTGTGTGACGTATCAATATCATTTCTAGAATATCAAAATAAAGATTTTCTACAAAATTACATATTGTTTAATTTTAGAAACCTAAATATACAGTTTGATATTCAACGTAGGTGATTTAGGGATCCCTATATTTTGGGGATTAGTCTGAAGACCTATTTAAAAATAGGTCGAAAGTTAAAAAAGAGTTACAAATATCACTTAAGTTATTAATATTGTATTTTATTATCAACCATTAAAAAAAAATATTTTCACTGATATTATAAAAAAAAACAATTACAAAACTTACAAAACGAGATTTTAAGTTTCCAAACATTTCCCCAGTCGAAGTGACTGAGTTTCTTCAAGTTATTGAAATATTTATTGAAAATAATGTACTTAGCTATTATTCGCGGAAAATTAGCAAATTTATATACCAAAATTCTACTATTTTTGATAAATTCGTTAAAATTGGAACTAAAACCTCTACTCTTTTTGTATACTGTAACGACTTATGAACGGAGGAGGAGGATGCTAACGGTTACGTCATGATCTCCACTTGCTGTCTGGACAAGATACAGACACGATGAACACGGCATCAATAAAAATCTAGGAGACAAATATCTGAACAACGCTAATGCCCTAATGCAATTTCTACTGTTTGTGGTTTATGTCACATACTGGCCCCATAATAAAAACGCTAGTTTTGGAAAAAAAAGACAACGTTGATATGTTGTTATGCATAATAGAAAGCCAGCTATGATCTTTGTGGAACATGGCAGATAACATAATATATTTCAGAACGCTGCGATAAATTCAGTATCGTATCATATTTTTACCCATTAAATTCTATATTTTCGATGGTAGTATTTTTTTTCAGTAATAAAATATAGTAATATACATTTTTTGTTTTAATATGAACTATTTAATGTATTTAATAAAATAGTATATTCCTTGAAATTCTAAATAATTATATTATTTTGTTCACGTTGCTACGCCCTATGAAAAATAAATTTTAAAATTCCATATATGGAAAACTTATGGATTTTCAATTTTGCTTGCATAAAAAGAGTTATGTAAAAAATTTCGCACTTAGCACGAATTTGTATTTCTCTATATTTACTTCTGAATATAATATTGTTTTATCATAGTCAATAATTAAATATATTGCAAATTTTTAAATTTTTATTTTGTGATTTCCCCTCTTTTGTTATTTCCAATAAGTACATTGTCAAATAATTTTTCAAAAAATTGCTTTTAAGGCTTATTTTGCATACTATAGAAATTGAATTGACCTATATGGAATTTAAATTGTGAAAGCATGGCAACCCTGTATGTTAAAAAGTGTTATACTATTTTAACTGCAATATTAAAATAACAAATTAAATCATAAGCATATAAACATGAGTAACTTTGTAAGAATTTAGAATATCATTAAGCCATTTATAGATTTCAAATAATTATGAAGGGTGTATAATGTAAAAAAAGAAACTATTGAATTTATAATCATTTTGTTTTATTAAATTGTGTATTTCTACTTTATATATAATATTTTTCGGTTTAAATGAAATTATCATTTATCTTTTAGTGACATCTATACTTTATTACTCTTAAAATATGATATGTAAGCTAGTGCGGGTATTAAAACGTAATTTCAAATATTTAAATATGTCATTAATTTTTGATTGTATTTTTACTTTGATTGTATTTTTACATATTTGTGGTTAAATAAAATTATTATTATTATTATTAAACTCGGTCCAGGTGATTTTTCGTCTACTTGATGACTTGAAGACGCTTTTGATATATTTATGAATTCAAATTGTAAGATTTGTAAGTTCTTGATTATTTTATACAAATCCGCGTCATTACTTGAATGCTATCACTTAATATATACTCAGAATATATCTTAATTCGTAATAATAATCAAATAACTGAAGTGTACACTTAAAAGATACTAAATAAGATATTATTATGATGACGAAGCTATTCTTTTAACATTGAAATTATTGTAGAAAATTGGTGTCATTCTTTTTAATTCTTTACAATTTTTAAAGCTGCAATTGATTGTAACAAAATATATAATATAATACCTATACTATTGTCACATGCTTAATATGTCAGTGGATATATATTAAAAATTGTATTTTTCTCGATATATTTAACATTATATTTGTTTTTAATTATTGCTACAAGACAAAAATTAATTTTATTTTTAATGCATTAATGAGTGGATTTTATGCATTTTTTCAATGTTGACTATACACCAATTTTTTAATAATAATTTAAAAAAGAAATACAAAGTGCGTTCACGCTGTATAATTTGGTACATATTTAAAAAAATGTTTAAACGTTTCATTTGTCTTCATCGGTGCAAACTAAAATAAATACTCTAGTGATACAGCATTATAATATATTTACAACTTATAACTCACATGTATTATAAACTATTTGACATGGAGTAATGGAATATTTCCTCTGTATGTATGTATATAATATACTGCTGTGTTACTAGCAACATTTCTTTTAGTTTGCATTGTCGAAGAAACGTCTGCAGCTTTCTATAAATATATTATACCCTATTAAAGGGAGTTTATCATTATTAAACAGCTATGTACTAAAATATAAGTGTAAATATAACGAGTGTAGATATAACGTGTAAAGATTATATAAATATAACTATATAACATCAAGATAAAATCTAATTGCATTCATTTTGCAAAAATACTAATACCTTAATACTGCGCGCATGTCGATTTTCATATAGGTTATACATGCATTCACTTATCAAATTAACTATTACTTTGAGATATGTATATAAACTGCTCAATGATATTGTTCTTGTATATCTAAAATCTTCTAAACAGTAATGTTATTTACGGTAATTATCGTATCTAGTTTACCATTTGGATGAATATCGCACAGCTATATATTTAAATACAACAAGGCTACAAAGCGTGTATTATTGTACACATACTTTTATAATAGATATACATATCTACAATTAGTACTTTAACAAGTTATGAAAAAGCTATACTGGCAAGAGACTATATTAATCTTTTACACAATCAACCTCTTTATACACAACCGTCTTCATTTGTTTGAAAAAGTAATTTCAATGAAATATTTGTAGAAAGCCTTTTTACATTTACCATCTTTTCCTAATCACAAATATATCCATTCCGGTGGGAAATCATTCAACTTAGATATTTATAAAGAATCGTGTCCGAAAACATTGGGCCAACCCTCCTTCCTCCGTATCATTTCTGATTTTGATATCCATAAACATAAAGTAAGAAAATATGATAAATATGGTTAAGATATAGTCAAGTACTGCGTCATGAAATGTGTACAGATGGATAATCGTATTTCATAGGATAATTGCATATCTACCAGAAATTAATTAATACATTGACATATCCAGTGAATAATAGCCAAATGGAATACATTGAGATAGTCATAATTGAAATGGATATTTAAATCTATAATCATTTTTTAAATATCATTTTTTTATTTCGGCCTATTATAATTTTTATCATGTTTATAAATATTATCCTTTGGCTATGCTATTGACCAGTAGAAGGTGAATAAGCTAAATACAACGTATTTATGTAGTAGGCCAAAAAGTAAACAAAAGTTTATAGACCACAGTTACCAATCTCCCTATATTTTGTTGTTGTAAATCTGACATTGTTTCACCGCATTCACATTTTCACTTATATTATTTCTATATTCCTCCATGCATAAGATAGCAATCACACATGACCATTAGTTATAAAGATAATGACGTCAATTATACTCTAAGTACATTATAGCACTCAATACATGATATATTTCTTGTAATGGCTGTGCAAATGCAAAACGTTGTATATGAAAGCGAAGCATTTTAATAAAACAATAGACCTGTTAAGTTTATGAATTTGAACTTTAATCGAATTCAGATAGTCATATGGACTCAAGCGATAGCAAACGATAAAATATTGTTATTGAACTAGATACTGGTCACAGTATCATATACTCACAAACGTAGTATTTTCCGTTATCGTTTTAAATGACAGTAGATTCTGTGTTAAGACTTTTTCAATTATTATATATTAACGAAATTATGTTGAGAATTATTGAAAAGACTAATATTTACGCTGCTTCTGTTTTTGCCGATCAAGTTGGCGACTGGATGGAAAGACGATGGAAGATATAGACCACATTGAACTATGACATGCACATCTAACTTGTTTTTATTGGAATGTATCGTTAGGTGCATTAGAGTATTGACAGATAGAGTCAATAGAGATTCAATAGAGTTTCAATTCTTCTTGATTATTTTATACAGTTTGATACTATTTTTTTACCCTAAGCCTTTGTAAAATTTTGCTTCAAAAATAATATTTCTGTATTAGTTAGTGTTGTTAAAAACGTTTTGGGTAAAACTGTAATTAATTATATTTTGCAGATATTTGTCATAAAATAAAATTGTTTTAATCTCGATATTTTGTAAAATTATCAGTGAACTACTTATCTCTTACCCAAACTTCGTTGAAATACAATAATTTTGTTTTAAAGAAAATTTACAACACGATGCATATGAAAACAATAAGAGTTGAAACTTATGCCATACTTTGTCTATCAATATTATGTATATGGTTTGTGGTACGAGATCTTATTAGGATATATATTTTTTTCTCGCTTGATTAAGAAAGTATCCAAAAATTATAATTCTCAATAATAGTTGTAACTTGGATTAGTCAATCGATTTCGGAAAAAGAAAAAATATATATGGCGTGAATAAAATTACATGTTAAATAAATTCATACATTATACATACATAAATAAATACATTATAAATACTTTTGGTTAAAAATCGTAGCTATTCATATAATACATAATACAACCATATATACATATCTATAATTCACTTTTAATAATATATTTAGTTTTACAAAGATGGCAAAAGTCAATATCCTTAAATTGATGTCTTTCTATTATGTAGTTACCATTGCTCTGTAAATGTATGTAATAAAAATGTAAAAAATATGTAATTTTGCCGGTCAAATTTACAAAATATAATATTGAGCGCTATTTTTATGAAACAACTTCTATCTTTTAATTGTTAGCCGATGTTGTAGCTTTAACTTAAAAACAGTTTAAAACGCAAGTAAAAACAGAAGTATATTTTCACATATCAGTGGAAGATGAAATTAAAAAAATCCAGACTTAGATATAATTATAAAAATCTACTGATGAAAACAATTTTGTTTTATAATCTACAAAGGAAAGTTTTTTTACTGTTTTAAATTTAGTTATTTGGCATTTTTAATGTATAAGAGACAAAATAAATAAAATACTCTAGTCTTTTTTTATTTTTAACAAAAAACAAATATTTTTGAAAAAAAGAATGAACTTTCATAACATAATTATTATTTCACATAATAATAAATTATATAATTTTTTATCGCTTTATTAAACTAATGTATACATTTTTAACATTAGCATTTGACATCAGCGACCTCTCACGTTTGATTTGTTGTTGTGACAATCCATTCGGCATTTAGCATCCATCGTTCACCGGGGCCGAAAAACTGGATGAGGAGTTCATGGTTATGCGCCTCTTTATCAGCAAGATGAAGTCCGAGGCAAATTGTCTTCAATCTCGGGTACGACAGGTGGAGGAACGCGATCAAGCCTCAGTGCAAACGATACGCAGACAGGAAGATGATATCAAAACCTGTCGATCCAAAATTGTTGAGGTGAGAGTGCACCCCCTTTTTATTCTCTGTCCCACACTATGTGAAGGGCATCATACTGTACTGTAAAATTGAGCATGCATTACAATTTTACACGTCATATTGGATAATTTATGATGTAGGTATTTGTATATATATATTTGCAGTCAATATTTTATTATGTAAAATGTTATTATTTGAAATTGGCACATATAGAAAATTCTAATGTTTTTTGAAATCAATATTTTATTATAGAATATTATTAAATTCCATATTTAAGTAAAATATGTGTATTCTAAATTTTTGTATATATGTTATGTAATTATTTTTATTAATTTTTTTATATTATTTAAATGTAGTATATCATAATTATAACGAAAAACAATGTAAACATTATTATAATTAAGATAATATTAAATATATACAATTTATAAACGATAATATTTTACATCGCTTTATCGCTTTTACATCCATCGCCTTTCTTTCTGTTTATGAATTCTATAAGACACAAGTAATGTTGTATTTTCATCAACAAATTGCTACTCCAATTACTTGCAAATACTTGAATGAATAAATATAATATTTAAGATAATTTACAGTTAATTATACCTATACGTAGAAAATAATCTAGGCATTTAGTAAGAGATATGTGATTCTCTCTCTCTCATAAATGGCAATAGTATATTTAATCGGCTTTTTAGTGTGTTTATTTACCAAGTTATTTACAAAGTTAATTTTTTTAGAAATCAAAAACATGTTTTAAATTGAAAAGAAAGAAAAACATAAAATACAATATTGTCTACTGTATCTATTATATAAATTATTATTAGCCAAAAATGGCAAAAAGTGTGTTAGCTCATATCATAAAAGAATTGAAATAAACGTAAAATGTG
>JAYRBW010028559.1:0-19082 GCA_036023295.1 Invenusta paracnida
TTCATTTAATCCTATTACGTCACCTTGTACTATTTAATAGCCTGTCTCACTGTTTTTAATCATATTTTATCGCACTTGATAAGGGAAGTCTCTCTTCCGAAAATTTGTGCAAATACACTTTTATTTCAGCAGCTTGTGCTTTTATATCTTTTATATTTTATCTTATATTCACTAAATATGCTGCTCCAGGATACTTACATCTATTGAAGATTAGACAGTTTCAAATAGAAACGATCTTCTTAATACACCCTTAAAACACTTTTATAATTCTATTTATATTTACATTTACATTACATATATCTCACAGTATATTAGCGTGTATAACAATCAATATACATCATGTGTTATATGACATTTATATTATAATCAACAACTGATATTTTCACGTATTAAAAGAGCAAATCGAAAAAAGTAGGTAAGAATTTAGACTACAAGACATGTAGTAAATGTACACTTGATTACCCCCAAAGCCCAATTTTCCACTTATATTTGTCGAACGCACAAATCTCTAAAAAGGAAAATGAATATATCCCTTAATTCATTTGATGATGAACATTTTGACGTTATCTACAATATGTTTATGATATTATAAATAGATATTTCTATTCAAAAAGGTGTCTTTTTCTTTTTAACATGTGATTTTCTACATGACTTAACTATTTGTGCTATGTTTACGTACTCTAGAGTTATCCATTTCCTCCAAACATGTTATCTATTCTTTATCTTTTCATCTTTTATAGTATTCACTTATGAACTTCTTACGATATTCCAACATATACCCGGCCAACTAAAGCCGTTAATAGTATAATATCATGATATCAGTCAGTGGGGCAGAACAATTACCTCAATGTACGTGTTGACAGTCCATTTATCCGTTCATAACCTCCCTAATATTCTTTATCCATATTCCTATTTATAAATGTATCCATCTATAATACACACCCCTGTATTTATTTATGCATGCAACCTTTTTGGTACATATTGATGTATATGATGAAACATTGCTATAATGCAATATTTACTATTAAAATTGGTGTATTTTTAGCATAACAATTTATATATAACTGAATATATTTAACCTTACGATTCAAATATTTTTATTAACAATAAATGTTTTGCAGCAGAATTTTAATACGTTGTCTATTTACGTTTTTGTAATATACTTCGCCTAAATAATCTATACACTACCGGGCTGTTGTAAATTAAGTAAGGATACTCAATCAAGATGCATTTATATGGATGTATACATTTTTATTTCCGATACCTATATGGTACATATATACGAGTACTTTCTATATTATAAGATAATGTAGATTATATAGATAATAAGATTGAAATCTCGATAAATTATAATTAATAAGATTAACACATGCAAATTCTAATATACTGAAAATGATTAATATTATCCATATACCGGGAATTTTTGCGCATCCACATACCGAGGGTTAAAAAATGGTCAAAAATATTTAGTTATAAAAGATAATAAAATATAGATCTTTTCTTTTTTTGAAAAACATATCTAATTTAATTTCAAAAATATATATTTTACATTTTGCAGTTGAAAATTTATTTTTATTATAATTTTGAATTATGACAGGAAATTAATGAATACACAATTATCAGAATTTCGTCGATTTTGAGAGAGATATGCTTTTTTATATAAAAAGTATATTTTGATCATTTTTAAAGAGTGCATTTTTAGAGTGCGGTCACGTGCCCACCCCTTTTTGGTCACGTGACCAGCCCTTTGGGTGCACAATAGAGAATATTATAGCGCTAATAGTTGTAAAACTTTATTTTAGGTCCCTGAAGCTTACATTGCTCTAATAATTAATTGTTCATGTTAAAATCATATCAAAAATGCAGGATAGAGTTAAAGACCTTTAAAGATATATTCTAGACATCTATTTGTGTAATATATGGCATAAGAGGTAGGATATTATATGAATTCATCAATAGTAATTAAGCATTTCTTACGCTTTTACGAGAAATGGTCAAGATATTGAAAATACTCTGTAAACTTGAGGGAAAATCGAGGGGAATGCATGACCAGAGGCAAAACAGTGTTTTAGGTTTAACTAAATCTTCATTCAATGAATTGTAGCTGTTATTTTATGCCTTTCTTTTGAATTAATTGAAATCACAAGTAGATATAATTTAAAATAATTAATATTATTACATTGAAACATATTTTTCACTGGCCGAAATTAGGCTTTCTTAACTCATGTTTATGCTATATATAGTACAAATTTCAACGGTAATTTATAAACTATAAGACCGAGACATAAATTTGATATCGTAGACGTTTATGAGGTGACTTATGTTTACAGTTTATTGACCCAAATAAAACGCTTCCCACAGTCAAATATGTAAACAAAAGGAAGTAATCTTCCGCAAAAAAGAATAGAATAATCTGCTTTATCATTGCACGCACTTTAGATACGGGTGAGACTGTTTACATAATTGAGGTATTTACAGGCAAATAGGGGACAAAAAAACGATTTATGTTCATGTTTAATCTCATGTTTACTACATATATAATTTAACAAATTACTACTACTATTAACAAACCATTATTGGTATTCTAAGCAACTGATACTTTGAATATTTATGACACAATTTCGTATTCTTCTACAAATAAAATTCAGTAATAAACTGTTGGAAGTTATATTAATATACTAAAATCTATAATACAACTTATACAAATTATATATTCCAGTAACTCTATCTCAATCTACATATACTTTTTAATTAATAATTATTGTTATTGATGCAATAAGTATTTCTTGAAACACTTCCTAAATAATAATATTAAAAATACATTTATTACAATTTAATACACTCATATTTTACATTTATATTTCGGGAAATGTGCATATTTTAAATAAATATTCGGACAATTTTTATTTTTATTTCAATAGTTTGGTTTTTTAATGTTTTGCTTAATTTTTTAAATGAATAAATCGTAATTTAAAAATATCAATTATTACCTTACGAATGCTGCATATTGACTACATTTAAAGCTTGTATAGTTTTCATATTTTACTCAATATTTTTATGCATAATCGATTACAAAAACCAAAGCTTATGCAATGAGTAGATTATATAATATTGTTTGTAACGCTATATAAAAGTTAACGGAAGTTTTAATACATAGCAAATTATCCCTTAGCAAGACTGCATTTTATTCACATGCACGTATATAATTCTAACATCGATTCACTAATTATGGTAGTACAGATTTTATTGTCTAAAATACCTTTCCAGAATACTTTGCTAGACTCACCGGTCAAATAATTCATGATATTTCTCAAACAATCGGCTCAAACGTATAGGCGGCAAATTTTGTAGCCTATTGTAGTCTATTCCCACAGACTAAGTACCCTCATGGGAAACGTAATATACATATATCTTTAGTGAATTAGCTAATGAAAATATGGAAATAGTCGTCCGCCATACAACATAATGACTTCAGAAAACATACTCGTAGTAGCTTAAAGTGTTAAGATTCAAGTTAGAATATTTCTCGGAATATTAATTCAATTTAATTACGTATTTTGTGTTGCATAATACTATATTTTTACTATTATTACTAAACCAAAATTAATACTATATTTAAGATATATCTATGAAGAATTTGAAATAAATTATATCACTTTGGCTATTTCTTCATCTGGTATTAATTCCAATTCCAATTATTCTTTTCATGTTTTATATTTCGTATTTCATATTTCTGTATTTATATTCTGTCTCACTCTGTACCATTCTGTAAGCACTCTTTATTTACTAAATAAATGTATTATAATAATAGCGTGCACAAACATATCATTGTTTAATGCGTATTATAATTTTAATCAATTTGTTTATCATTTAAAGACAAATGCAATGTGCATTATTTTATTAACAATATAATCGATAAACAAATTTGTTTACTATTTTACGCATTTAATTTATGCATACAATTTTCGATACATTGTGTTGGACGTTTCAAAATAAATAAATATAGAAACTATACCTACATATGTTCCCATAGATTTAGATTATTTGTTTATCAGAAAGAAAGAGGGCTATTTATATTTATGTATGTTCCTATCTGAGTTCCCGTTAGACTGAAAAATTCATGACTTTTCAAAAATTGTATTTCGTGGTATTATTGGCGTACTATAGGTATCCAGTATAAAGAAATACATTTGTATTATATATACGTTGTGCATGAAAAATGTGTGCATTCTCGTTTAAATATTTTAAAAATAGAATAAGATAGAAGCTCCGCAAAGTAGATAATTTTTGTTGACCTCAATTAATGGAAAAATAATAACTATTGTCGTTGAGTTTCTCTGTTTTTTATTGTTTGATTTAGAAGACCACTATATTGATCCTACAAAAAAGTATTTTTTACTCTAAAATGTTTTTTAATAATAATGTTATCAACAATAATTGGCATAAACATGCTTTAATTCAATTGATACATAGTAATTCAAAATACATTAATAAATAATACATCAAAATCATTATACATTTCTAAATGCTTTTATAATTTTATTTCTAGCAGAAAATATTACTGGCTACATACTACATACATAATATTGCATATATTATTATTTACATCAAACATTGGATAGATTTTACAATAATAAGCTGCAAATTTTAACTTTTTGTAATAAAACATGCAATCCTTTGAGGTTTAACAAAAACTTACACTGCATTAAATATTATATAAATAAAATAGTATTAGCTTATACTCTTACAAAACTATAATTTAATGGGAAAATAAATCTCATACAAATAATAATATACCGCCCCAATTAATCTTTGAATAATTGATACTAATTATATCTTAGTTCTGTTGTGTGTAACAACATTAAAATTTAAAAATTCAACGCTGCTTTTTCATCCTCATAAATCTCTGAGATCCTGTGATTACTAACTGACTGTATAGTATTTATTTTAAAATTTATATTTTAATTATTGCACTAAAGGGCAAACTTATAATTACATGATAACTGAATGTTCTCATATACTCTCATTTAAAAAGAACGAGTCATATACTAATCGAATGATATATTTATACCATGATTCAGAATTTAATTAATTTTTAAAATGTTGTCATTTATATATTTATAAAGTACATTTCACTCATTTTTACAAAAGCGGTGTGTTGTTGGAGTGTGATCACTTGACAACCCTCTCTAGTGAGCATTAGAGCACTAAAGATTGTAAACTTATCTTAGAAAAAGTCACGGAAGCTTAGATTACTTCATTTGTTCATTTAACAATCACAGCCAAAATGCGGGAGATGGGTCTCACATTATTATACAATTTTTAAATGTAGATAGTCTGGAGCAATATATGGATAAGTATCCAGGGGATTAAAAGAGAAATATATGATTGTCGAAAGAAACGTCCTGGTTAAGATAATGTGTTTCGATATTTTCTATTTAGGTGTTTTTGTTTTCGAATATATATATAATATATAATATATAATATAATTATTCAGTATTTCTAATTGTTCATAAATAAGCATTAATATACAGGAATCATAAAAGATATTCACAATGAACGTTTATATTTATTTCGATTAAGTCCAAATATTTTAATAAATATTTCTATAATCCTCTCGTCTACAAATAATACTTTAGTTTGAATGAGATGTCAATATGATCAAACTATTGAAAACATTTAAAGCAATAACAACACTGTGTTGGGCGGCAATTTTTTACAACACCACCAGTATATTTAATGTAAAATAATTACTAAAAAAGTTGAATATCATCACATATGTTTATGTTTGTTTATTATACAGTATTTCTTAGGTGTTATAAATGTAAATCCAATTTTATTTACTGCATCATGCTATTAGTAATCGACTCTTTCAGCCGAAAGCAGAGATTCTACTTGAACGTGGCAGTCATCCGCAAAAGTCTTTGTATTAAGAGCTATAAGGTAGTTGCTAACGGTAAATGTTGAAGCCTTGACTCGTTGATCCTCTAACTCATAACACTAAAGTAACTTATTCGTCTCCTAAATATTTTTTCTTAGGCGGAACTGTCAACTTTATACTGATTGAAAATCTTGACGCTTTCAATGTACATTCTGAGCGAATTTGTTCATTAAATAATTGAGTTATATTGGGTATTGCAGTCATCCCTAAGTATTACATTTATGAGCTGTAATCAGAGGGTTATTTAGTGCAGGGGTAAAATAATAATTAGCGGTCTTTAGTTTTCAGTAAACTTTATAATCATTAATTAACATAAGATATTGCTTATGAAATACTTTAAATTATCGTTATAGTTGAATTTGTTAGATATTTTAATGTAATTTATATTTATATTTACATTTATATATTTTTAGAATTTTAGAATTTTGAATATGCCCATATATCTGACATGTATTTAGTTGCTTGTTACGTAATGGGAAACAACTTGACTTGTACTATTCCAAAATCATAAACATTTAGTTTCCAATTCTTTTTATTGTTCATCTTATATTTATGTAAAATTAAATACGTTGCTTACATATAATTGGTCAAAAACTGTAATTAGCCCCCATATTTGGGAAATGTGTCTTGGTATGTAGTTCGAATTTACCATCTGAGCTATTATCTGTTTTACTATTGTGTCTGGTATTTTATATTCAGCAGTGCACATATTCGCTAATATTAAATGGTTCGGAATCAACTGTGTCTATTGTGTAACACCTATTTATGTTCAATTTGAGTAAAAATAAAACATTCGTGAATAATTACGAATAGGAAATATTCATTTACTAAAAAAATTAAAATATTTACAAATCGTTAAATATATATATGTATATGGTGCTTTTATAATGCCTAATTTAGTATAAACTTATCAAACATCAAAATTAAAATGATTGTTTATTTAAGATTTATACTGCGAAAGGACCTTTTAAAACTTTTATCGAATATCTTTACTTAATTTTTCATGTATACTTGTTTTCGCGTACAAACAACTATTACATCTCTTATTTGACGATTGATCAAACAAATGCATTTGTATTATCCCCCCTATGATATGTTTTGGACAATAAATGGAGCAATGTATCTAAGCTTTCGTGACTTTTCCTAAAATAACGGTTTACAACTTTTAGCACTATATTCACAGTTGTGCACTTAAATGGCTGGTCACGTAACCACTTAAGGGGCTGGTCACGGGACCACACTTCAAAATGCACCCTTTGTAAAAAATTGGCAAAACATACCTTTTATATGAAAAATGCATATCTCTCCAGAAATCGATGAAATTCTGATTCGGATTTTGATTAATGTCATGGAATAATTCACGAAGTACAGTAAATATATGTTTTTGTACAAAATATGTAAAAAGTTATATATAATGTTTGTTTTTTAATTATATAATACAATTTTATTTTTACCTATCATTCCAACTCTATGGATGTTTAATAAGCCAGTATGAATAGAATTGAAGTTACCTTGCACAAATACTAATATTGAATTCTCAAAACTTTGCCATTTCTTCAAGGTTTTATGTCTCATAAAGTAAAGCAATTGATGGTTTTTCTTAACCCTAAGCCCAATGTATATTAATGTTATTACATTACTACACAATTATAGCCATTTCATCCGATAATATTCCTCCTTTATTCCAATACTCCAATCAACAGAATACACAAATAATGTTATTTTATTAATTTTATCAACTTCAGAGCATTTTCTTCTCAGAAATGTTATCAATTAATATAATTTCTTTATTAATAAAATGCTGATAATTTAACGTATCCAGACTATAGAAATACCGGTTTAATTTTCTTTATCAACTGAATGTTAATATTTGTTATTTCAATATCACTAATCAATGAAATTATCATTTTTCTGAACTTTATATTAGTTGACTTTCATAAAAATAAAAGGTTATTTTAGGGAACGATACCTACTGTAAGATTTAAACCGAAATTTTATTTAAATGATTTATTAAAATAATAACTTGTTTCTCTGAAAATTTCCGAAAATATATAACTTACTTAATATCCTTTTTATATATAGCCTATAACATAAATTTGCAGATAAATATGAAAAGCAGATTATTCCATACGCAAAATTGGTTACACGCATTAATTATAGTTTGAAAAATCGGTTTTCATCGTTTATGTAGTATAACGATGATAGCTAACTTACGAAAAATACGAAGCAGAAGCTTAAGGATAGTTTTCATTATATATAGAGCGCTCAATGAAAATATCTTTATCGCGTATAAATCATTGATCAATTTTAAGGTCAATAGCCCATTTACTCTTAAGTTTTAAATTAAAACTTTTTTATCCATACATGAAATATATTTTTCAAAATATTAAGATTCATATATACAAAATTTATCAATAAAAACCTTTTATATTATTTTCAGACTTTTATATCATTCCAAATGTTTGTAATGTCGATTAAACATTAGCTGTTTTATTATAGGAATAATGTAATAGCAATATTTAGTAAACAGTCAATTAATAACAGTTAAATAAACCTCACAACTTATCATGAATTGGAAGCGGTGTCTGAGCTGGATAAATAATAATAATATTAATTACAGAGATAGACAGTGTGGCTTGAAATCCAATGAATCATTCACGAATGGGAAATATTAAATAAACCTTAGAACGCAAAACTTTTATGGAGCGATGATCCAATGGATAGCACGTCAGCTTCTCAATCCAGAGATTGCAGGTTGAAATCCGGACTACTTACTCCTGGGTTTAGCTGGTATTTTGTCTAACACAGTCATGTCTGTAATTACTATTCTCACAACTCATCATTATATCAATATGAACAATGATCTGAATAAATATTTGATAATTTGACTCGTGCAATTTTTATTTTACTAATAACGCTCATAATAATTGCTATTGAATTAAATTTAAATCTGTATATTAAATATGATCTCTTAAAATAAATGTTTACAGTGAGTTATTTCAATTTTGTTAAATTACTTTAAAAGATTACTAATAAGATAATAAGTCTCAATAATTTGTGAATTGATTACATTTTTAATCTACTAGGTATTAAATATGATCTCTTAAAGCAATTTTACTGTTATAGTTATTTATATTTTGTAAAAATCGAATAAATTAAGAAATCATTTTTATAATTATTGGGTGCAAATGCATATAAAATTTTATAGAATTCAGAATAAAATTGTAAACAATATAAAATTATATTATTCTATTATAATTTTCGTGACAAACTTATTTCCAGTGTAATTAATGTAATAGATACTATTTTAATTTAAAATGTTATTTACTAAAACAAATAATTACAATAATTTAATGTGCAGATTATAATTTAAATATTAGTCATATTTCTACTATTTTACTGTTCCCTTATGTAATTTTTTACTAAGCATGATCATATATTAATAGACACATTTATATTCATAATGAGTATGTGGTTCTGCAATTATTTTTCCGACAAATATTAATTCATTAATGTTTACTCGGTAGAATAGAGAGCTGTGTGAAGTAAATTGTGTAATTCAAATAATATACATATGTGTAGTATTAAATGCATAAACTATTTAAAGTATTAAATTACTCATACACTTTGCATGTTTGTTAATAACAAAACTTTTAATTAGATCTAAATGTATAATTGATTACATTTTTCTTGTATTATTTTTGTGTTTTATCGACAACAAATGAGTACTTGTTATATTCATATTTTATGGTTTATGCAAACGAGTGATTATAATTATTAACTTTTAGTGTAAACAGAATTATGGAATATTAATTTACAACAATTCAATTAACTTTGCAGGAATTTATAAGTTCTAGGGACTCTTTGCGGATTTGTTTGCATTTTATATATTTACAAAAGATTACACTATTCAATTTGCCTAAGAACAATAATTTCAAGTTTTGAATATATTAATCGATATGTGTAGTTATGTAATAATGAAAATACTATAAAAATAAAAATTTCATATTTACTCAAAATTATTCATCTCAACTAGGTATAAAACTATGAGGGCAGGAATTACTTTATATAATACAAATCTCAAATTATTGTTCGTCCCCTCAGCGCTTTTCCTGGTAAATCAGTTCAGTACATTGTTACATGCCGTTCAAGTTGCGCAATACTTAATATATGATGCTCTATTAATCCTGCCATTTCTATGAAGTATTTCAGTGCCTATAACATTTTGAAAACACCAATTTAAAGTATAAAACCCGATATCGCAAAATCTCACGTGCTCATGATATACCTGTGCAAACACATTACACCACAGACTAATCATTAAGGAAACATGTCACTCCAAAAAATTAAGTAAATGTACATTTTTGTTATAATGCACTAATTAACGGAGATATTATTGCCCGAAACATTGACTTGATTGAATTAACAAAAATGCCTAAGTTGGACTAAATTGAGGCTGCATTTGGCTGTTGAAATGGAAAAAATGCACAAAATAATAAAATTATATAATACGGTATATCAGTCAAAAATAGCATGTGTCATAATTAAAAATATATATATTATACAACTTTAATATTTACAATTATGAAATTTGTTATTTTTTTATCATGAATAAAACAGAACATTTTCAACAAAATTAACAGTGACAACTCTGATCAGTCTTACTCTATGCATTACACTAACAAACACACACACTAACTCGTGCAAACACACAAATGACACTAAATTACAAATAAATACACCGAAAATGATATCTAAAAATTAAATGTAAACATTTTAGTTTTATTCCCCATTAACTGATTTGCAGCTCTAATAATTGCTAACATTATATTTTATCAAAAATCACTCTACTTATGTACCCAGTGTTGTAACTAATTGAACCTCAATACCTTTTTTGACTAAGTTCCATTAAACCTTAAGGCATCTGATTAGTTTCTTTTTACTTTTTTATTCCGACAGGAAATCTATAGGAAGAATCTTCTGCATATCCCAATGCTGACAGTTTGGCGATGAAAGGATGTCATTTTTAATTTCTAGATGTCAATTCAAACAGTCCGAAGCTTCCGAATATCACCTGCTAGTTGACAGTATGCGATGAAGAATTCAAGTGAAACAACGGGATGCACATGGTCCGATGACATTTGTTGACAATTTTCATTAAACTTTTGTTTTATAGTTGCAATTTCGGGTTATTAGTAAATGGTAAGTCTATAGATGACTGCGGCCGTACCTATAGCAAGCTATCAATTATGCTAATTTTTTAGGTCTTTTGAAATACCGATATCATTAATACGCCGATTTTACAAAACAGCAGAGCTGGGTCATTCATTCAAGAACATAGTGTAAATTTAATCAATAGACTATTGAATAACCGATGAAACTACAAAATTACGTATAATAAGATTTCTGTTGGTTTCAATTTAGAGAGGAACTTAAAATGTATATTAAACTTCTAAAGTAATACATTTAATACATTTTAAAAATCAACCAGTTAAGGTTAAGTTTCTATTAAATTATCAAATATTGTGTGCATTTATCTTAAAACTAGAGGTATAACACTTTATTTATATATTTATATATATACATAACATTAAATATACCTATCCATATCAGGCTTATACCTGCGTTACCAATTCGTGGGTATGGGGATTCATTAGGCCCCCCTCCCCTTATGTATTATTGTTAAACTTCTTAATAGAGTAGAATTTGGAAACTTCCATTGTTAAATAAAGTTAAATGAAGATCTTTGTAACATATTCCAAAGAAAAATAGTTCACATTTGTTCATAAAAAAAACAGAAACTCGTTGATTTCAAGAGAATTATATATATATATAAATATTTTTATTTAAAACAACATATTAAATACTTAAATTTTGACAAAAGAGGTAGAATATTAGGGAACACCATTACGTGACACACTTTTGGATGCTAAAAGTTGTGAAACTTTATTTCAAGAAACGCCACAGAAGCTTACTTTGCACAAAAACGTGATTTGCTCATTTAATAGTCCCATAATAAATGTGGCGGGGCCTAATCGGACTTCTAATCTGAACCAGCAGTCAATTGCTGATTAATATTGTTGATTAGAACTTCTAAAGAATTGAAACAATTTTAGAAATAATGTCTCATTTAGAAGATTATTCGTTTGTACTAAATTCCGAAATAATTTTAAACTATAGAAAAGTGTTCACAACATTTTCAATATTATAGTTTTATCGTTTGGATACAAAATATGTTTACAATATAGAAAATAGTTCAGTATCCCCATACTATAAGTTATAAAAAGTTACACTGAATGAGTATAAAAAAGACTCAAGAAGACAATTGTTGTGCTTTACATGAGCCAGACGTTATCTTTACTTAAAACAATTGGATTCCTGTAAGGTTTCCATGGTAATGTTAATTATTGTTATTATTTTATATAATTTTCCATAAATGAAGTAATAAGATAATGTCTAATAGACCTTTCCATCTTTATATTTATTCTTATGACGTCAAAACGGAATTATAAAAGTTAATTATCAAATTATCAAACCAGATTATGAATAAATAATAAGTGTTTATGAAATACATTTTTGTTATAATATTTTTCTATAGAATTCTAAATATCTATTTCATATGACTTCCTATTTTTAATTGTTATCTCAATGGGATGATTGAATATCAATATTGCATTTCTTGTCCTAAAAACAAATTCCATACATATAACTTTTTTGACTAAAAGGAATATTTTTTATATATTTTTTATTACATTACACATCACACAAAAATAAATTAGATCATATTAACACTAAAATTATACATGTATATATCTAAATGTATATCTAAAATATTTATTTATATTAAGAACTTTATTAGTAACTAAAATCTGATAAATATAATTCTAAATATATTACAAGTAATATAAACAAAGAACTTATAAGCTTTGAACTGTTTTATGAATCGTTAATTTAATTAAAGAAAGGTATTTTAAAATACATATATCACTCTTTTTATTTATTTAATTACTGCACGCAAAATATTATACCACATCTTTTTGTCTTCAATTTTGAAAAATTAGTGAAATAAAATACATATTATAGACAAAAGAAAAAATGTAAAGTTTAGAAATTGAGATACACAATTTTATGCTAGGAATTTTGCACATGATGCTTTTATACAATGCACATGGTGACGAGGTTTATCGTATAAACAACTATATGGAAGTGTAGTAAATTAAATCGTTTACATTTATGGCCATTGCAGGCAACGTATCTAATTATTATGCATTTTTGTAGATATTATGTTTTAAACAACAATTCAAAAGCAATCAAAATTAAATTAAAATACATTTGGTTGTATATCGCGTTTCAAGACAACACTGTCCCTTCTTCAGATGCAATATAAATATAAAACTAGCGGGATATAATATATTAGCTAATCTAGAATAATAAACTGAACAAGAAAGGCAAAAATACATAGATAGCAGCCAAAAAACACAAGCAGTAGGAGATGACAGAGACAGAGAGAAAAGAGTGTAAAAAATCAGTAAATTTATTTCTCTCTTTGTTTCATCTTTATCTCTGTCATTTTCCTACTCTTTGGATTTCTAGACTGCCATAAATGTTTTTCTTTGTACTTGTTGAATTTATGAATTTATGAATTTAGACTGTTATGCAATATTACCCGTCAGCTTCATATTTATTATACCTGAAGAGAGGACATTGTTGTTTGAAAACGTGTTCTACAATAAAATGTATTTAAATTTAACGTTAACGTTAATATCTTTATCGGGTTAATTATGTTTTTACAAATCTTTGAATAGGGTATTTACTTCTTCGAAACATAAATAAGACATTTTTAATACTACAATAGTTACAGAATTAAATGAATTCATTTCGTTTTTAGTAATTATTATATTTGAAAATTAAACAATTTCAAAAATCTAGTTTTTCACTCGAATTGAACGATTACACAATTTATTTACCAAAAAACCAACCACTAATTTTAAATAGTTGAAATATTCATGGAATCCACAATGTACCCAAAGAATATATAAATAGAAAATAGAATGCTTCAAATTGGAACTTCTGTTGTAGCGTATTTTGTCTGATATAATTAACAGAAAAATGTAATTTCAGTGTATAGCTATATATGTGTAACTTATGTAGTGACAATGAACTAGACATTACTAACAGCCGTGATGAAATAAAAATGATTTATCGACTGTTCAAAGTGACGTTTTGTTACTGGAACACAATTGTGTATATCATTTTACGTTGTTTAATTCGTTTTAGTCTTCTAGAAAATATTTAATATGTATATGATTTGGTTAAATTAGATATTAAACATTAGTTAAATCATATACATAAAAAAATAATCATACATAAATTTGATCGGAGTTTTTTTTATGAATTGTTTTTATATAGACATAATACGTAGTAAACACATATTTTGTTAAAAAAAATTAAAAATGGATAACAGCAATCATATGTATTTTCTGACTTTTGATGTTCATATTTTAATAAAATATTTTATTAATTTTTTAAAGATAAACCTTTAAATAATTAGAAATGATATAGCTAGCAAAGTGCTCACCAAAAGTGAATATAACATAATATACAGTATATCTAAATAAGTATCTATAGAACAAACCAGTACTTTAAAGAATACATTTTAGTCTGTTTAGTAATATTCACTTAATCGCTTTAATAAAACACATATCCCTTTCATCGTAATCACAATAATTTCTTAACTTTGATTAGATGATGCTGCAATCTTCATTTGTCGCCGGCCTATTTCGATACATAGAATGTAATCTTTAGATGACTATATTAAAAACACACATCGAGTAAATATTGGTTACTATCAATGTTTACATGCCGATTATAATAATAATCGAAAATATTATCTATATTTACGATATATAGTTGCGCCATAAGTAATTATTACTCTTCTTTGATATACTAGAGAAAATATAATGATGCTTAACAATTTCTAGAAAATAAATCAATACATATTTTTTACATATTATCTTGAATAGGAATATGTATACATAATATGTGCATCGATTATATATCTGTACAAGCAAATTTTAAACTTATTTAAAAAATTTAAATATTATTCAATTTCACAAACAATAAATGAATAAAGCTGTGTTTAAACAGCAATCTATAATAGTTACAAGACAACAAGCGCTTTATACAAATGTTATATATTATATTATTATTGTTATATATATTATTATATTTTATATAAATATTCAGTATAATTGTCGTAAAAATGTTATTTATTATTAAACATTTGCCATATACTTTTTCATAGATTCCTTGCAATTTGATTGATAAATATAACTTCGTAACACGTGGTTATTTATGTATAAATATTTTTAATTATATATTTTTAAAGTTTTAATCAAGCTTTCTAATTGATTAACATTTATAATGGAGCATTCATTTTATACTTGTAATTCATATTGTTTGTAATTGCGCGAAATCAAATTGTAAAAATCTCAGATGCTCTCTGTTTATTAAATGGATTAGATAGTATGTGATTATTAATTATATGTTATCCAAATTCCTATAAATACTTACACTGGATTTTCGTATATCTATCTATACCGAGCTATTTTGCGATCCATAATGAGCCTCCCCTCCCATCTTCTATTCTATTATAATTTATAAATTTCCAAATAAAGTAGAGTTTTTACACTTCGCTTGTAGTTAAAAGATTACGTTTTCTAACATATTCCATTGAAAGGAATGGTCAATAATATTTTTGATAAAAAAGTAACAATACGCGGTAAAGAACCTACATTTTAAAAAATACTTGTTTTTAAGTTTTTTTGAAAAATTAATTTTGTCTGTATTTGGTGAATGATTTCATGAAATAATTCAGTATCCAAATCAGAGGTTCGTCGGATTAGAGAGATGTTTCTAAATAGAAATGTATTTTGCTCGTTTTTTTTACAAAAAGTATATTTTAGGGTGAATATATTACTAAAAGTTGTAAAACTATATTTTGTGGAAAGTCAAAGAAGCTTACATTAATCCAATTTCTCGTTTAAAAATCCCAACAATATTGCGAGAGTTAACTATTCAAAAAATACAAAATTCATATGTTTTGAAAAATAAAACTAGAATTTAAAAACTGAAACTGAAATTTGACTGACTTTAGGTTATATATTATTCATACTTTCAATTGTCGATACTCATGAATTATTTAAACATAACGAGTGTTATCTATAACATTGGATCAAGATTTTAGCAATTAAAAAAACTTAAAAGCTTAGTTTCATTCGTCACATTATTCCCAAAACATTCAATATTATGAAATCTTGAATATATAAATAATTCTTATCATTAAAAAAACTACATTAAAAGAATACTTTTTTCATAACATAAGAAACGATAGTTTTAAACTACTAAATATTTATTTTGTTAAGAAATAAATATTCTTTCTTGTTTACTGAAAAATTGTTACATAATAACTGACAAAGGTTTACATAATTCTTGTGTGGGTTTAATTTACAGGGATTTGAAAACTAATTAAACAAAAACAAAACTGATCTGTATTTGTACAGCATAAATATTTTAAAAAGTAGCTTAGATACATTCAGTATATAATGTATGAAGAAAGCTTATAAAAGTTATACTAAAACAACTGTACATAAAATTCTTTTCATTGCATGATTATAAATACATTTTTAGTAATAAAAGAGTAATACTTTTGCCAAAATAATATTGCATAATATTCATTCATCAATTCAAGATATTCCTAACCAAAATTTGGGAATTAATTTGTGGTCTGTACTGCACTGTACCAAAAATAGATAAATATTTTCCTAATCAATAAATGTCTAATTTTTAAATATTTACAACTAGTTTTGTCCCCCTTTTGTTATTATTTTTATCATACAGCTTTCCGACAGTTAAATTCAATTTTATATATATTATATCCAAAATATGAGAATCCATATATATTTTGATTTTCTTTGTGTATTTGTAGTATATAATTGTATGTATATGTACATATCTATATACTAATTATTAAACTTTCCTTTTAATACTTTTGTATTTTTGCTGTTACACTAAGTTGATTAAGTATCTTTTCTATTCCGCTTACCTAAGTTGGTTCAGTGTACTAAATTTTATTAATCTGCTCTGTCCGGATATTATTTCCTACGCAATCTCATTTCGTGATCTGTAATCTTGTTTTTGCTTCTTATACTATTTGCTTCTTTTACATTTACATAAGTTATTCGACTCTGCAGCTTACTTAAACTTATGAGTAAGTTTAATTTCGAAATATAAGGTACAATTTAATTATGACTTTTCTTGTCCCGATTTAATTTTATTCTATTTATCAACAGCATCACACCGACTTAATTTACTCTAATCAGATAATTCAAAAATCTGCCTTTTTCAAAAAATATATATAATAGTACAAACAATTTATTGTCTGGAATTGTATAGTAATGTTTAATTCTTATTGTATAATAATGTTAATGCAAATTTTGGAAGTTGTATCAAATTAATCCTCTGCTTTGGTTTATAATTTAAGTATGTAGCAATTCATTGTTATTCGGGTTCGATATATCTCGGAAATTTGGAATTCTTGCATTCTTACATTTTTACATTGTAACTTAAACTGCCAAAACTAATGAAGGCTACAACTATGTTAAATTAAGTAACTATGCTGATTTACATTAAGCTAGATACAAAAATACAATAATCAAAAATGGATCATTTTTACTTATAAAGAAATGGTAGAAAAACACTAAACAACAACAGCCATACTTTTTCACCACGATTAAACAAGTTTTATACTTTTTATGGAAAAACTAAATGGAAATTTAAATTAAAAATTAAACTTCAAAATTTTCAGATTAAAATCAAATTACTGCACCCAGTTGAATTGCTACTTCATCAAATTTACTAACTCCTATTAAGCTAGATTAAGATATTTAAGCACTTCATTATTTGATAAATTTAAACATTAAAATATTAATTACTAGCTAACATAGTATTTTATTATTGAGTTATTGGAATATTTATAAATACTATATTTAAAAACCTTTCTTAAATACTTTTTAATACTTTTTGAAGTATATACCTATAACAACTTATTCTATAACGACTTTTGAGAATATTAAGATTACAATATTAAATTAACCTTATACAAAAATGCAACACGCTTTAAAATTTAAATCATCACTTCTACAGTAAAATATATTTCATTGTGTGAATTTTACATCAATAAATCATATTATTAATATTAATATAAAAGTCAAGTTATTCCGTATAGCTTAAGAGGTATTATATTTTGTAATCAATAATATAACATACATATATACAGCTAGCTATAACAGTATTCTAACTACAATTGTATCTGTTATACTTAATACATGTTTACTCTACGTAAATATATTAATTAACCTTCAAATATAAAATAAATTTGTTTTTAATAAAAAATGTCACGAGCGATTTACGAATACCTTGTATTTTTTAAATTTCAATATATACGAAACATATTTTGGAAAATCAGTCAATATAATAACAGACAAAAACATGAATAATATTAGGAGTTAATGTGACAATTTGCAATGTTTTCAAAATTAAATAGTAAAATTTGTAATTAAATATTTACAAATAACATATTTTATTTAAATACATCAGTTGTATTTTTACTTTCTCCTTATGAATCATTCAAAATTTGCAGTTTAATATATTTTAAATATTAATATTTTTCACATAAAAACACATAAGTTCGAATGAAACATATTAAGCAAAACATCATATTTCATATACCTAATTATATAATATATATAACTAAAAACAATATTTATAAATGTTTTACTTTTCTCAATAAATGGATAAAAACCTCACACTGTATGAATTAAACCTTTTCCCTCGAATACCCTTGGTTCTATATAACTTTTACTCTCTTAATAGTTTTTTAAAATTCATTACTTATTTTCTAAAAGTAACTTTATTTTTATTGTTATTGAATATCATTGAAAATGTATGTGTGCGCATATATGTACATATTATGTGTGTAGTAAGTATATACTGATATTTGTATTTATTATGTGTGTAGTAAGTATATACTGATATTTGTATTTATTATGTGTGTAGTAAGTATATACTGATATTTGTATTT
>JAYRBW010028559.1:19182-33533 GCA_036023295.1 Invenusta paracnida
ATTATGCAAATGTGTATTTATGTATATTGAATTTAAAGCATTATGAATATATTCTATACAATAAGTTATTGATATATTATTGGTAATAACAAGTTTCATCGTGTCTGCATTGTTAAATTGACACTTTATATATTGTTACTTTTGCTACTAATGTATTTACTATACTTTTTGTGACATCCTAAATGTTGACAGAAATATCTAAATATCATGACCCCCATAATCCTACCCATACCAGAGGGGGGGGGGCTTTTGCTGTGATTTTTAAGTTAACAAATGAAGCAATATGAGCTAACGTGACTTTTCCTAAAATAAAATGTTACCACCTTTTGCGCTATATATCGTGCGCGTACACTAAGGTCACGTGACAACACCCTAAAAATGCACATGTATTCCAAAGATGACTAAAACGTGTGTTTTTATATAAAATGCATATCTTTCTTTAGTTCAGAAATTCTCTATGGGGTATACTGATTAGTTTCAAATCATGAAGTACATTAAAAATATGTTTTTCCATATTTTAATAAATTGTTTCGAAATAATTCAAATACATTTTTCCCTTTTTACCTTTTTACATTGTTTATAATTTTGTTCAATATGTGCCATTTGTTAACTACACCCTAACCCTAACCCTAACAGAAAGTATCAAAAGTATAAGATTCCCTGGGATTCCCTTTATTCGATCTTATATGGATAAATAGTGCAAAAGATTCATATTAACAATGATTTTATTGTGATAATATTACCCTACCATAAAGCTTAATAGAAAAATAGGTTTAACATCATAGTAACAACAATATATGAGGACATATGTTACTATGTTATAAATTAGTTCTGTTGTGTTTAATTATTTTAGCAACCACTCTATCCAATTTTTAGTTGGCTTTAATTTAATTTAGAAATTGTTTTTAATCAAAATATCTTATAATTATAATAAACTTTGATGCTTCTATAAAAATAAGAATTTAAATTTTTACAAGTAAAGTCATTAAAATCATAAATAATAGTTTAGCATGTAAGTTTAAACAGACGAAAATATGAATACACATTATAAAAAAATACCAAATTTATATTTTAGATTCATTGAACAGATAAAGACTTCCTTGAGATCAAAAACTTCAAACATGACATTAAGAATAAACAATTGAGACTCTTACAGATTATATGTGCATTATGCTTTTATCATTAAAGAAAATGGAATACGTAGTTTTCGAATTATAAATATGTTTTAAAATAAATAATATATAAATTTATTTTACAGCTTTAGTTTTCAAGGCTCAAGATTGTTTTTATCCGATTTGTTTGTGTATCTCGTTTTGATGAGCACCATATTTTATTCTAAACTTTGAGTTGATTACTCAAATATTCAAAACTTTCTAAAAAGTTTTATCTTTTTGATTTTTAACCAATTGTCCTTTATCTTCTTATGTTTTACATTCTCACATAAATTTATCTTTTGTATCTCGTAAACTTTTGTAAGCTTCGTGTATGTAAACTTTTGTATCTCGTAAGCAAGAAAAGATTTTCTTTTTAGAATGATTACATTTCTAAGCGAGTTTTCAATATACCCATATTAGCTAACTTATAGTATAGTATAGAAATATTAATAAAGTAATAATAATTATGACTTAATAAAATATTCTATTTCGTTGAACACATTTTCCTATAATAGTATTGTTTTAAGTTTATTCAATCGATTAAAAATAAAATTGTTAATAATAATAATAAAAATAATAAAAATAACATTACTGACAAAAAGCATTACTCGTAGAGTTCAGCTCATATAACCTATGAAATGCACGCATAACTTGATAAATTATTGATTTTTAAGTTACATACTGAACTTATTAAAGCAAACTGAATTCTTATGATGTTGACCGTTAAAGACTTTAAATACACCAACTAGACAAAGCGCGCGACTGTCAAAATGTAATTTCAGTTTTGATAAAGGCTTTAGAAGGGAATTACAAAAGGTGTGTTCCATGTAAAACGGTATTTTTGAACCTTTGTATCTCAGAAACCTTTAGAGCTATATATTTATCAACTTTGGCTCAGAGGTAGAATTTCTTCTATATTGCGTTTTATATTAATCGTAAACAAACATTTTTTTCATAATTCTAAATAGTTTCCAAATGCTGGCTCAGCTGACTTTTCCTATCTTACCTAAATGAAATGACAGACAAAAACAAATAATTTTCAATCTATTTTTTCTGATCCCGAAAATTGAATCTCTTTAAAATCTTACAGCGTTAAAAAGAGAATTTTATGTTTTTACTAATAGGTACCTACATATATATAGGTATATAAAGTAATCTAATATACCTACATATTTTTATAAAATAGATTACTATATTTTTAAGACCAGGAATTAATGTTAAACATTTTAGTATAGATTTAATCGTAAAATTTATTAATCGGAGGCTTCATTCCCTAGGAGTTTTCAATGACCAGCTATCTTGCTGCATTCTGATTGGTTGGCCGTATGACATGATCAAACATGATCTAATAAGTAGTTGAGGAGGTTTATTTAAGTGAAAAACGCCAGATTGATTGATCTCAAAATCTGAAAGTATAACTTGCATCTGATAAAAATGGATTGCTGCCGTGTTTCTGCCGTGCAGATAAAATATGTTATGGGCATTTTATTGTTTCCCATATTAGAATATATAAATAGGAGAAAATTGTGTGATTTTGACAAGTTTACATGAAACAACATATTTTTCAGAAATTAAACGTATTATTTATATTTTTAATAACAATTGTACGTATAATTTTGTTCAACTAGTTATTATCTACATCTTACAATCACAAATTACTGTATACATAATAATATTTACTGTCTAAATATACTTGAATATCAGTTAATACTTTAATTTTTGCTATCAAATAGACTTAATAACGATATTCAAATATATCTTCAAAATAAATAATATTATTTATAATTCTAATTTTGCCTGTAAGATGTAGATAATAACTAGATGAACAAAATGATATGTAACATTCTTATTACAAATATGAATAATACGTTTAATTACTGAAAAATATGCATTTTAATGTGTATGTATAAACTGGGCAGAATCACACAATTTTCTCCTATTCTTTAATATGGGAAACAGAAAAATGCTCATAAAATATTTTATCCACGGCAGAAACACGGCAGCAATCCATTTTCTACCTGGATACAAGTTATACTTTCAGATTTTGACATCATTCAATTCATCGCTTTTCACTTGAATTAGCCACCTCAGATGCCAGACGAATATATCGTATTTTGACTAGTTGTTATTTCCGGTGTCTTTGATGTCGACGCAGCTCTCTTCCCCGCAGACCAGCACTGGTATCAAACGCAACACAAGAATTCTATGACATAATTAATCTATTGTTTTCTTATTAATAATTAGTATTAAAGGTATACTAACATTTTATCTTAATTGTATGCCAACTAAACACTACAAAAATATATTATTTTGTATCCTCACATAGCACACGATAATGAAAAGTAGAGATGAAATCCATCTGAGACATCAGAGCACTAATGAAGTGTTCAGCATTATAAAGGAAGATGAAGTTTAATGCAATGCAATGCAATGCACACTTTTAGTGTAATAGAGTGTTTAATATAAAACTAATATGTCTCAAAATAGGAAACGAATAACGAGTATCTATAAGTAAATATATAAACCCAGTACTGCATAAGCTACACCAATAATTTGGTATGTAACTGTCGTATAGCTTATACGTAAAATATGAGTTTTAACGCTATTCTTTTGTGTGGACGAAGTGTCGCGGTACATAATGTAACAACTTTATCTTGGATCGTCCATTGATGTGAGACACACTGTTTATTTTGTTTTATGTAAGTCAGCTGATATTTTAACCATTTATAGAAGATATATTTATTAATTAATTAATCATACTTTCTAGCCAATTTAAATATTTCGAAAGAAAGATAAATGTTTATTAATGTATGTTTCAAAAAATAAATCAAACCAGATTATTAGTTCGCACTATATGCCATCCGTTTAAATTATACATTGCTACACTCTAATGCAATTATATAATGTAATATAGAAGTGAATGTAAATTTGATTAAAAAATAAATGACTAATAATTTGCTATTATATACATTATATTTTTACAAATGTTGAGTTGAATAAATTATGATATTTCTGTGCTGGAAGCATATTTATTTTCATGCAAAGCAATGGTTTACCTTAAGGAGGGGGCACATCAAACTTCCTAGTGGAGTAAAGAGTTTTGGAATTTGGCATATAAGTAAACAAGGATGTTTTGTTACACATTCCTCCAAAGAAAAAAGAAATTTATAAAGTTATTTATATCAAAAATTGAAATTATAAAAAAAAATGAAACAAATCTGAAATTTTTTTTTAGAACGAAATGTTTTTTTAATAGCAATTTATCACAAAAATTACAGTGTATTATCTAAACATTAATTTACTTTTAATAAGTATCAGAAAAATAAAACAATTTATTGATTTTGAAAATTTAAAGAATTTTATATTTTTTACATAAACGGGATTTTTTACCAAGGTCACGTGACCATCCTCTAGGGTGCACAGTAGTAAATATAGTCACGTGACTATCCTCTAGGGTGTACAGTAGTGAATATAGTCACGTGACCATCCTCTAGGGTGTGCAGTAGTCGATATAGTCACATGGCCATCCTCTAGGGTGTACAGTAGTGAATATAGTCACGTGACCATCCTCTAGGGTATACAGTAGTGAATATAGCGCTAAAAGTAGTAAAACTTCATTTTATAAAAAGTCATGAAAGCTATAACTATACTCAAAAAAGAAAAAGTGGCCTTCGGTATGCAGGGAGTAAAACTATTCATACCGGGGAAGTATTTTCCTTCGCGAACTTTTGCTGTAATGTTTAAATGAATAAATAGTGCAATGTATAAGCTTCCATGACTTTTTCCAAAATAAAGGTTTACAACTTTTAGCATTATCCGAGTATTCACTATTATGCACCAAAACAGGTGGTCACATGACCGAACTATAAAATGCACCCCTTTATTATCCGAATATTCACAATTATGCACCAAAACAGGTGGTCACATGACCGACCTATAAAATGCACCCCTTTATTATCCGAGTATTCACAATTATGCACCAAAACAGGTGGTCACATGACCGAACTATAAAATGCACCCCTTTATTATCCGAGTATTCACTATTATGCACGAAAACAGGAGGTCACATGACAGAACTATAAAATGCACCCCTTTATTATCCAATTATTCACTATTATGCACGAAAACAGGAGGTCACATGACAGAACTATAAAATGCACCCCTTTATAAAAATTACGTATATCTCTGAAAATCGGAAATTCTGATTCGGGCATTGATTAATTTCATATAAGTACAATAAAAATATGTTTTCATACAGAAAATAAAATATTGCGTCAATATTTCCATAAAAATTATAAAAATGCATATTTTTACTTTTTAGTTTATCAAATATATCTTCGATCTTTTTTTAATATATCATAATACGAGTATGTTATACACAATCTTTGTTTAACTACATTCAAAATTGTTAAATTCCAGTCTATTTAGAAGTCTAAAAATTATAGCTGGGGCCTAATGAGCCTTTCTCCCCCGGATATTGATGCATAAAATTCCCGATATGAATATAGAGCTAAGTTTGTCATTTCATTATTACTTATATATTATACATCTTTCGTTGTAGCAGCTGTTTGTTAGTCGAACTAGTATAATGATACTTACGAGTACAACATGTTGTTATTCAATTAAAACATTGATTTTATAATATCTGTAAACAAAAATGTGTTATTGATATACATACAACTTAATTATAATTAGTATAATAAATGTTTTCAACTAAACATTTTTTTTGTGTACAATATATGTATTATTAACTCATTATATTATATAAATTCTTATATTTTTGCTTCATATTCTGAAACATAATAAACATTTCATAATTTTTGTACTCAGTATAATACAGAAGAAAAAATATATTATATAGTATCCACAGCTATCCAAATTTTCAAGCTCAGTAGACTTGACACTCTGATTAATCGCCATATTTGATATTTGCAACGCATGGAAAGATTGGATCGCAGTGCAGGGCTGCCTTTCCAGTTATAGATTGAGGCACGTCCTGTTCGCCATAACCATAATAAACTTAAAGGAATAAAATGCAGCCAACCGCATACATAGATACGGTTCTACTTCGAAATGTCAATGAATAAAGTAAATCATGTGGCTATAGGAATTACATGGACTACTTGTTAAATGTGTTCTTATAGTCCAATATATACACAAAAAGAAATCATAAACGCCGTAGCTGTCATTTTGTATGTACATTGAAAAAACATTTAGCTCTATTTCATTTTGGCGTAAATATATTTTATTTTATTTATTTTAAAAATAACAATCTACAAGTATAAATTATATGCTATTTTCTTACTCCATAAATCATTTGGATATATTTATATTCACGTATATTTTTAAATGGTCCAATTTACATTTTATTGACTTCTTTTATAGCTTTATTGAGGAAAAAGACAAGTTTAATCAAACCGAAGAATGTTTTCAAATACATCGGTACTAGATTTATAATATATATATACAGTATGACACATGTATAATTCAATAGATAAAAATTATAACAAATATTTCTTCATGTAATATTTATTACCCAAAAGTAAAAAATGAAAAAAATAGAAATAAATATATTTAACTATGATTAAATATGTATGAAAGTATATTTGTGTTTTCAGTTTTTTAGCAATAAATGAACGTAAATAACAGTGAAACATAATTCGACTTTTTAACATCAAATATATGATTAAAATATAGTCAGTAATAAATTATTGAATAAAATGGTTGCCTAAGTACCCACGTATCTGGGCAATTAATAAACACAAGCAACACTTTAAAACAATAGAACTATAGATAGTATTTTTTAATAATTTATTATATGTTGAAATGAATTACAAATTAATTGCACTTGCCCATACACCACATTGAATTTAATTTTTTTACGTTTTTAATCTATTTTATAATCAATATCAATATATTTTTTTTGTAATTTATACGAATTTATATTGTATACTCAAGGTATTTTATTAATATTCTTATTCTTTATCCATATATAAAATATACTTAATTTTTTGTCATTGGAAAGACCCGTCAAAGTTTTAAAACTCACAATACAACTGTATGTTTAAAGACTTTTCTTGGTTTCTCACTACACATTCGAAATACTATAATATTGCTACTATATTGCATTTGCCATGTGTACATTTATTGCAAGGGCAGTATTGTTTTTTTAGTAAAATACAAAGAGCAAAAAATTACTTCACAATATAAATAAATAAATAATTAAAAACCTAAACAATTAATTCATTTAGGTTTTCATTTTTCACATAAATTATAGCAGTTAAGAATTTTTAGCAGATATTTCAGAGATATATCTATATATAGGCCTGTTATTCTCTTCACATTAAAATATATCTACGTGTCACTATTTATCAATTTCCAGTTCTCTAACTTTTAGGCTTGCTTAAAATATCCAACTAAATGGAAAACAGTGGAAAAAATTATTGAAAATATAACTATTATATATAAAACTACTGTGTAAATTAAATGCGTTAAATGAATATAGTTATTGCTTGCTGACATGTTCATAGATGTATATATATATACATATATGTTATTGTATACATTTTAATATCCTACGCGTTAGCAAAATCTGTTGTCAAGTTATATAATTCTCATTCAATCAATGTAGTAAGCCATAATAATGAAATTCCGGAATGCTGATAAATATATAAATTGGTTATTTGTCACTTTTTCAACAGCCTTAAGGAACGTTTTATTGTGATTTCCTGATTCTTAAATGACCGATAGAATAATGTTTGCTTTAGATATATTTGAAAAAATTATCTATTTCATTAAGATAAAAAATCTCTTTTTTGCGATACTTGCAAAAATAGCGTGCAAATGTATAAACTTTTACCTATCATTTATTATATACATAAAACAGGAATATTTGTTCCAAGTTATGATTTTACAACTATTTTCAGTTCTAAAAATTCTATCTGTGGGAAAAATTCGGTATATATAGTTGTAATAATTATTTCGATGCTTTTGAAAAATACGGTTTTACGTGGACAAATACACCAAGTCTGTGATTCTGTTCTACGCATGATATCATATTCAAGTCTAACATTTTGATAACTTTTGTCAATAAATAAAATTTTACGCATAAATGGATGTGTTACAAATATTTTTATGTTAATTACATATGTGTTTTCTTCCCATTCAAGATTACAATAATATATCTTTTGTAATTGTTTATACCTATGTGTTCGTATTTGATTGCTTGCATCTATGTACATATACATATGTCTGTTTACATATATAAATATATATTATAGACATATACATAAAACAGAGAAAAAAATAAAGTTTGTTAATATGTTTAAATTATATTAATGTGAATGTACGAACTAAATATAATTAATATTTCCATCTATAGCTAAAAATTATTATATATAAAAGGAAATAATATTTTAAAAACAAAATAGAACTAGGTAAGTTAACAATTCATTTTTGAAAAGATAATAAAAAGAAAAGGCTCACAGCTGTTGATCGAAGAATTAATTTGCACTTACATATTATATACACGCGTATGTATGTGTGTATAAGTGTAGTTATGGGAGTTCTGCCCTCTATATTTATACGCCCAGCATAATAGCAAGGAATAGAATATCTGTTATAAGAGTTCAGTAGATTGCGAAATAGGGTAATTATAGTGAGATGGTAGGTTACACTCGGGTGAGTTTGTACACTTTTTGTAAACTAGCTACTGTATCTCTGAAATAATCCATAGATATAGGTCATGTATGCATATTAATTTACAAAACAGATTTTGGTATTAGCGTGTATTTTACTTATTTCAGTTGTTTTTGTTTAAGTGATATATAAATAAAATTGACCGCGCGTTATTAAAAAAGTAACGAGTTTTCAACCGTTTTGATTAAATAGTCAATTTACCTACTATATCGCTCTACTTGTTTCAACATTGTGAGTGAAATTACATTGATAAAGTGAGTTCATTTATATTATAAAATTGATATTGCATTATGTCACAGTTAAAATATTAATATTGGACTTTATAAAAGCTACATTGTATGTATATATGGGGCGAGTTTGGCCTCAACGTAGCTCAATGAGTGAAATGCTATTAACTATATTTGTCGTAGTTTAAGTTTTATTTATCCTATTTTTATAGCTATTTAATTAATTTACAATATTTCTGGTGTGTGTATTCAATGTGTAATTACACTTTTAAATTTCAGATGGTCAGAAACTATGTTAAGAAGAAACCAAATAAGGAACGTGATTTAGAAAAGGTGTTAGCAGCAGTATAGTTTGTAAGTAAAATAAACACTGCTGCTAAAGAATTTGGTGTACCGCGATCAACAATTCAATTTCGCCTAAAAACAACTATATTAGAAAATCTGTTGGTCAGACAATATTTTCCAAGAAGCAGAAAATTCTATTAAAAGAATGACTTTTCTACCTCACAATCGTGGATTTCCTTTGACAATTGATTCCTTACGGAAGGTCGCTTACCATTATTATGCCAAGAAGTAACAACGACGATGAAGGCTTTAGAAGAAAATACCGGACAGCTGGAATGAAACCAAAAGAGCCGGTTATGATTGGTACATCAGTTATAAGAAACACCAACCTGATATTACTTTGGGTATAGCTGATTAATCTCTCGAAAGGACGAGCAGAAGCCTTTAATCGTAGCAGCATCGACCAGTTCTTTAATGAAGCAAGCCAGGTTTATGATGAATTGGGCCTGCTATCGTCACCCACAATTATATACAACTGTGATGAAACCGAGCTCTCTTCTGTCTCTACATCAGGCGCCAAGGTCCTTACACTAGATCAAGCACTAAAAAGTGAGTAAAATCACCGTTGGAGAACGAGGAACCTTCACCACATTAATGGCATGCGCCAACGCATCGGGCAATATCATGGCTCCGTTTTTTGATTTTCAATGGTACCATTTTACCAGATGAATCCAACGTAGACCTACCATTTGAAACAATAATGGCATGTACAAAAACTGCTTATGGATCACTTCGTTTTTATTGATTTTTGACGTCTGAAAGCAACACTAAAGCCATCAAACCTTCACCTATACTGGCAGTAATAAGAACAGAGAAGAACACCATTAGCAGAGCATGTTTAGAAGACAATATAAATGATGACGATGAATACAGTTCATGGATTCAATGTATACAAACTGTAAGCAGTGGCTCCATAAATTTTGTGCTAATATGTTTTGGCAAGAATCTGTATACCTAGCTGCAAAAGGTATAAAATTAATTCAATTTCTGAAAAGACAAATGCCTACATTGATTGACACTTTCATACTTTTTCCTACTTTCAGTACAATATTTTAAAATTTTGTTACACACTAGAATATACCTATATCATATATGTGTCTATGTCTGTTACGTTTCTATCTTTATATGTTATAATATTTTCATTTTTTCATTTTGCAGTGTTAATGTGCGCAGTGTAGACGTTTCTTGTAAGCGTTTGTTAAATTTGGATATTCTATTCTTAAATTTATATTGCAAAAAATATACAATGCCAAATTCGCTCCATGTTTGAAAAAATATATAAATTGCATTGAATGAGTAACTGTTCTTCATGATTGTGTTCATTCTTATTGTATATGTACATATCATATCATATTATAAATTAGATATATCCATAAATTTATGGTCAATTTATATTTTTTTAAAACAGAGCTTATTTAAAAACAAATGTGTGCAAACTCGCCCCGGTATCTACATTAGCTAAGGTGTTAGTATTAAAGTACAAGTATAGGATGAAAATTGTCCCATTCGCCATACCTATAATATGTACTAACGAACTAAAGTGTTACATATTATATTTAAGAAATAAAATATACACCCATAGTAGGTTTATATTAACCAAAAGCTTAAATAGACTCAATTTAAGATTTTATTTTATGCCTAGAACACGGCGTGGCATGAAAGGTGGATAAACTTAGAAATAAGTTAAACAAAGGTAACGGAATTGTTTACAAAAGTTTATAAAATAATACCACTTTTTATAATCATTGGTATGCTTTTTATCTTGTTTACCCATTGCATACTTGCAGAGACGGGTTAACTCATTATTGCTTTCTTCTGTAAAGATATAAAATGAAATATTTTCTCACGCGAAAACAACATCGTGTTATCCCTTGCTCTAAACAAAGAATACTTTGACATTTTCTCACTATATACAGTTAGGATGAATACGTAATTCCACAACTTTCAATTGTTAATTACAAACTTTTTAAATTCAACCGAATGCTAAATTGGAAACAAAAGCTTTATAGCTATTTCTTTTGGTGCATAAATGAAGGTAAAGCATATAATAGATGTCCGGGATAAATAAAAAGACTAATGACAGATATATATAATAATCGTTTTATTTATTTGTTTTGTTTTGCCAATTGCAAATTGCAAATACTTTTGCGTTCATGCGTACATATTTAGACATTAATTATTTCAATTAATTCAATTATAGTGTAGACAATAAAACGTTTAATTGGGTATCTAGGAACAATAATTAATACAATGAACGCAGCCCACTGATGGATTTATATAAAGTTTGCCCAACTACTTAATTCGTTAAACAGTGATAATCTTCTTCCGTTAATTTAAGTGACAATGACATCTATAAATAACTCAATCTTCTTCATATACGATAAATTTATAAATTAAGAAAAGTGAACACGTCTCAACTTTTCTTATAAATTAGTTAGTTAGCTATATAAAAACAATTAATAATCTTACATTAAGTGTGCACAATGCAAAGAATCCCTGTATAACGTTTAACAATTATATGAGTATGTAGATATGTATGTGCCTTCGTGAGATTTACTCCTATGATAAATAATAGAAGAGTATGTCTTAAAACTGTCATCATCGTAAAACTTACCAATGTGTTACCATATGCTTAGCGGTATAGAGTAAGCAGTAGAGTAATCTATGCTTAGAAGTATTAAGAATGCAGTCATATACAGTTAAAATAAGTAATCCCCGCAAAGTGGATAAGTTTTAATCCTAACTCTAATAAACTGATTGCACTGCAGTATTCAGATTTTTTATTAAATGGTTTATGCCTATCATTATGGCTGGAGATCCTGAGAGGGTTGAGTGGATCTGGACCTCCCCATCAATATTTGTGAAAGCCCCTAAATATTACCGGATTTCAGACTCAGATTATCTAATTTGCTCACTGTGCTTGTTATAGGACCCTGCCCCCCCCCTCTCAATATTTCAAGCAGGTCGTCAGACGTGTCTGTAGAGACTAATTATTCTGATTAGGTACTATATTTATCTCGGCAAAGCCTTATTAGACATCTTGGTCTTCTGCTGTATAAAACAATAATAGTTCATTTTATTATATTTTGTTTTATTTCTTGTATATTTTTATTGCGTATCATATTTAACAATAATAGTTTATACAATTTTTCATCATTTTATAAATAATGTATCGGGATATTATATACTAGCATCAGTTTCATTCCATACTGAAATAGATTATAAAAAAAGATTGTAAATTTTCATCAATATAATATCGATATATTTCTGTACATATTTTGTATAAATGGACAACGCAATATCGGGATCAACAGATATATTTAGAAAAAACATTGAGAATTAAGCCACCATAGTGTACTTAAATTTTATGCAAATTATTATTTGTAACATTAAGAGTTAAAATATTTATTTTAACAGATGTCTATTTGTTATTGTAATTGTTTAAGATCTATGAATGATGTCATATTTGTAACTAAAAGTAAGACCAAAACTTTACCTCACTAATAACGGAAACTTTTTTTTTTCCATAGAATTGGTATCTTTTAGTTGTCTTGATTGCATTTAAAATGCAATTATAATCAGTTTACACTGAAAGAATTATCCGTGTCATAGAACATATTAATATGTGTCACATATTATTCTGGAAAGAATTCTCATATGAAATCTACTTCCCAATACATCACAACTTTATCACAAGCCTTATACTACAAATACAATGACAGATATCTGGAAGATAAATAAAATCACACCAATACCAAAAACCAAATCAGAAAGTACCTGTACGGAGCTCAGGCCAATTATAGTTACAGATGTCGCAGCGAAATGCCTAGAAAAAATCGTAGTCAGACGTATTAGAAGTGCTGTCATGAAATCAATACATACAGACTAATACGCCTATAGAAACAACAGCTCCTCAGAAGTAGCCTTCACATCGATGATGGAAAAAATCCACGATCAAATGAACAAAGGACCTTGCACCTTCAGGATCCTCCTCGCAGACATGCAAAAAGCCTTCGATTCCGTCGAACACAATATTCTTCTGAACAAATTAGAAACAATTGACGAAATCAAAAGTTATTTACCCTGGATATATTCTTTCTTATCAAACAGAATACAACAAGTCAAAATCAGAGGTGTATTATCTACTGCAAAGTAAAGACTAGAGGCCTTCCTCAAGGCACTATTACCTGACCTAGAATGTTTGTACTAATGCCAAAATATGACCTTCTACCTCTCTCAGAAAACTCCACGTACTATAAATACGCGGATGACCTATCTGCAATACAAAACATATCAAAAACCATAAAAGATTCGAGCCAAGCAGAAATAAAGAACATCGTAAACTGGGCAACAGAGAACAAGATGATTTTAACTGCACAAAAGACAGAAACAATGACGATATCCATAGAAAAAACTAAATATTTGCAAACAGAAAAATCGGTAAACTCAGTAAGAATTAAGCACGTTGAAAATGCAAAGATCCTTGGAGTTTATATAGATAACAATCTGAACTTCAAAAAACCGCAAAAAAATGCATGAGCAAACTCTGTCTTCTCAAGCAGCTCAACTTCAGGGGGTATAGTAAGGAAGAACTTATTTACTTCTACAAAACATGCCTCCTACCAACATTAATGTACGGCTACACGGCCTGTTGCGCAGCCACAAAGTCAAACATGCAGCCCTTATTCCATGTGCACAAAAGAGCAACAGACATCATACAAGAAGACTTGGGAAGCCTGGACGAACACTTGGATGCCAAAATAGAAGGATTGTTTACAACAGCAGCAAGAAACAAAAAACACCCACTACACTGCTTAATACCAAACACAAAGGAAAAGGAAGCAGAAGACCAAACTACCGCCTAACAGTCAGACCCAGAACAGAAACAAACAAACGGAGTTTCACATACAGAGGCTGTAAACTTCAA
>JAYRBW010028560.1:0-12280 GCA_036023295.1 Invenusta paracnida
CTAAAATCTGCTTCCTCCTCAACACTGGCTGACTACCAGCCCATCTCCCTATTGGAGATTCTCTTAAAAATCTGCGAGAAAGCCATCTGCAGGAGGTACAAGACCCAGGTGAATGCTCCAAACCAAATTGCTTACATTGAAAAAGGAGGGACAGCTATATCACCCTCATATTTATTTATAACAAATGGACCAAAGTGCTAGACAACGGCTCACTGTACATCAGAACCATTATGGTTGACATGTTCAAAGCCTTTGATAAAATGTGCCCTGCTTAATTACTGCCTTGATACAAAACAAAAATAAATGCAATTTATAATTGTTTAAAATGGCAAAAAGCTGGTTAGCTACATAAAAACATACGTACTACAAGTAGCGGCTCTTTGTGTTGAACAGTCGTTCAGTTGTTGATATTGAGGAACCTGCTGCTGCTCGATAACGTGATGGTGTCGTTTCATTTCCTGAAGAGATTCACGGGCTATTTCCTCCATCGAGCTGTTGTATCTCCGTTTTTCCTCCAGTTTTACCTCTTTCACGGCCACCATTCTCGAGTAGTAGTCGTCGGAAAACATCCTCTGCCGTACAGGTGTCCATTTTGTCCTCTTGGGAGCCCGCGTTTCAGAATTGGTTTCAGGAGTGGTTGCAGACGAGGGTGTATAATTGAGAATAGCTACATGGGAAGACGTATTCTCCTTGTCTTCATCGCCATATTCTGCTATGTCACTGATGTCCATCAGTCCATTTTCGACTCCGTTGGGAATTCCCGCGATAGATTCAATGGGCATCAGATTAAATATCTCCGTTTCATCCTCGGTGAGGATAGTGGAAACGTCAGCATTGACGTCAACTGAAGGCACTCCGCCACCTTAACAGGGATATGAAATAAATGACACAGAATTAATAATAAATATAAGCGTATACCACATAACTGTAATACAATTATTATCCATAAAATAAAACGATTAAATACTAAATTAGTGTAGATTTAATATTAATTATGCTAAATATTTAGAAGAAAGTTAATATATTTTTCAAAGTAGCAGTTATTATATAAATGAATAATATATTATACACTATTTTGTAATGCTAAAAATATAGGAAATATATAACAACGTACAAACCTGTCTTATTGCGTTCTTGGGTTTTTTTTTTATGAAGGCAGCAGCTTTAATGCGCACATTCCGCTGCATGTTTTGCCATTTGTCCTTAATGCTCTAGATTGTTCGTGCAGTTGCAGATTTGGAGTTTACAGAATGAAGCAGTTGCTCGTAGTTTTTTATGATCAAGAGTTAAATTTGAAGAAAATTTTGAGGATAATACTTCTCCATGTTGTTTGTAAAAATTAATAATACATTTAATTTCGTTAGCTGAGTAGTTTTCTGTGCGCTGTTTGGATTTATTCTGCTTGCACGACATTCTCTATATACGTTTGATTCGATATTGAAATAATATTTTATAACGCTATATGTGAAAAAATGTATAGTTATATATACAGTAATAAGGTCGAGTGACCTACATTTCATGAATTGATTGTTTAACAACACATTAACAGCCTCTGTTTAGGCTAACAGAGGAGTATCTTAACAGCGCATAAACAGAGCGACTGGTGCGGTCATTTTACAACCTCTGTTAAACGATGCTCTGTCAGCTCCGCTGTTAGTCTAACAGTAACAGCCGACTGGTGCGCCCGCCCATATTGTGAATAAAGGCAAGTAATGGTCACTTTAATGAGATGAAAATAAAAAGCCACATTAAAATTATAAAACTTACTCATATAAATTTAAATGATGAAATTTTATCGTTACCTTCATATGTACCTTCATATACCTAAAAATGTATAGTGGGTACTAATAAAAGACAAATTACGTCTAAATCACTCATTTTACTTATTTTAAATATACATGCATGCCTATCAGCTCATAATTTCCGAAGAACTATAATAAATGTAACTAAAGTAGTTTTAGTAATTCACAAAGGGTTTATAAATAATAATATTTAATATTATTAATAATTGTACATTCTACCACAAATCCAGACTTTTATATAGTGAATAATCATAAATAATACATACACTCGACATGAGAAAAGTGTAGAATATAGGTACACATATTCCTATGCATGTATATAATTGACAGTTAATAATATGTATAGTAAGTAATATAGATACAGTTCAATATTAGTGTAAAATATGACTTACAAAAATGTATACTTGCCAAAGACGTTTAAATATTAACGTTATTTTACTCTAATGTCTTTTTGATACTAGCTTATTATAATGCAGGTACCGTAGAACTAGAAACCACAAATTATATTATTTTAGTTACTCCCTACCCTAATATAGCAGGCTCCTACATATCAAATATGTACAATATTCCAACGTGTTGTCTTCATATATTGTATACCTACTGTCACAAATAGTTTAGTAGATATCTATGTTGTGCGCGTGAGACTCATTCTATAAATAACTTCGTTACCAGGTCGACGAGGTAAATAGGTCAGTCATACTAGAGCAAGCAGAGAGTTCGCCTCCCTGGATGTTTGCAGTGCTGTGCAACATCTATAAACAGATGAGTCAACCTTTTTACCTCTTGTCCTACCATAATTTCACTCTAGGTATAAAAATTGTGTCATGAGATAAGATTACGTAATTTTTAAAAGTACAGATATTTCTTCATAATTGCGAGTACTTTCTGTAATTTCTAATATATAGAATAAGTTAAATGCATAATCTAAAATGCTTGAATGGTAATTTATATCATAAATATTGTACTAAGTATACCTTAAACAGCTGTTTAAATCACTTAAAAGGTGATTCGGTACATTTCTGTTATCGCTCCACCACTTTTTTTGTGTAAAAATATATTTCATAATTTCTAAATGTGGTGGAATTTATATATTTACAACTAAAGTCGCTCGAAACACCCTAGGTTCACATAACGCGGGGGGAGGGTGGTGGTGGTTTTTCCAGACTGTAATATAACGCGATTCATTGTTTATATTTTTTATAATATGCACACTAAATTCCAAAAAAAGAGCGAACCCAATACAAAAGTCCTAACATTCACTTCAATTAGAGTAGGTACTAGAAATGTTTATATAAAAACTTTTGTGCATGAAATTTTAATATTCCGTGATTAAAAAGAGCAGCAATTAAACGATTTAAAATATCGATTACTTCTTCGTTTGTGTGTATTAAACGTGGCAAACGACGAATCCGTACTATCAAGTTATTCCAGTAAGCATTGCATTTATTAGCCATCATATTTAAATTGTCAACTGGGTAATTGCTAACATCCTTGCTTTTCTGAGCATTTTTGTATATTTATCCATCATGACAAACAGTAGGTCGCAAAAGCTTAAATATAATTTTAATAATAATAATATTTTAAGCATATTATATAAAATAGTAGTTGATTTAGGAACGAATAAAATTGCGCTTAGTTTTTTATTAAGAGTTTAATTAATTACAGAAGACTTCCTGTTACTATTCCTAATAACTGATGCCTCTAAATAAACATGTTATTAATGGACTTAGATTAGACGTGCAGTTTTGATGCTGATACTAATGCGCAAAAATAAATATTACTAGTTTCAATGAACTTAAAATGCATTTGAGTTTATAAGTTCACTTCTAGTTTACAATTTTATATTGAGCTAGCAGCTATATGATAATGAATTAAATACTCTTGCTCAGTGAACCATAAGAACTGTATCACGCGATTCTTTCTGCAAACCGCAATCATATGACTAATTAAAGACTTACTTATAATAGTATTTAGTAGATCAGTACACTATGTATCACTACGAAATGTTAATTACAGAATGATAACTAAAGCAAATTAGAAGAATTAAAAACCAAGTAATTTTAAAACATTTTAATCTGAAAACACTAAAACCAAACAAGAAGTACACATTTAGTAACTGGTTTTACTTCACAATATAAATTATTTACACAAATCTGGTACCAAATACGCTTGGGAGCATTATTAAAGAAGGCAAAACAATATAAAAATATTATACATACAAAAAATGTGTTATGCAGGTATACACGGCAAATGTGCCTTCAATTTAGTAGTACAAGTAAAAGCATACATCTAGATGAATACACATATAATAATAACATGTATTAGGAGATAACACCATTTAATAAGGAATGGAACAAACTATAACGGGTACTTGGTACAGATATATTATAAAGTTCATTAAGACTGAAGTGTTGCATCAATTTCAACAAAGGTACACCGGTTGGACAAAATATTATTTACATACAATTTAGGTACCATGTAGGAACATTATATCAATGCGAAAGATCATATATACAAGGGGGTAAAAATAATGTTCTTATAGTACTTATGAATACTTTACATAGGAAATTAGGGTATATTATATACCTACCGTAACAAAATTCTGAAACACCTAAACCCCAATTTACTACTAGCAAGGATAGATAGATTGGCTTATAACATCTATTACAAGAGTGGGCTGGATATATGTGCATGCCTGATGATCTATTAGTTAAGATTACAAAAGACTTTCATTAATTTGATTGATGTATTATAGTAATATTTACGATAGAACGTTTCAACACAATCGGTGGAAGCATAAGCATAGCAGATATAAGAATTAATGTTTTGCATCATGAGAGAAGATCCTAAGGGAAGAGACTGCCACCACCCTTAAGCAAACCACCATCGCCCTCAGAAACGAACCGTTTTCGTCCCCTGTAATAAAAATAGGGAGAGAAAGCAGTAAAGTATGGAAACATTAAAAATAGGTCAACGAGTCATAGGCAAGCGGAAATAGCAGTGGTAATAAAAATAATATTAAACTTCAGTATAGTAACAGTGCGCGTGTACCCTGACAAGGTTGACGACACACCCTAGAGGCGCAATCAACCAATAAGCTGCAGTAAAAACCACGAGACAGTAAGCAGGAAGATTTCTTTCGATGAGAGAGAAACAGTCAGGCTTTAGTCATGTGGCTCAACTAAGTTCAACCAAATTATATCAGAGTAAATAATCTGACGAAATATAAGACTGTCTATAATGCAGCTAATCAATTTTAATACAAGGTAGTTGACATACAATTATATCTGCTTTTCACTTCAGTTAGTAATCATGGTGCAGTATTAAAGTAGTTATAGCACGCAATGGAGAACTTAGTTAAGCAAGCTAGCTGATATTTTATTTAAATTACTGTGACTTTATCATATCAAGAAAAAAGCGCAATTGTTGTAAAATACTCGTCTAAGATTAATCTGCAAACTCGTAGTTTTAATTCCTACGAGTATTTTACAGCAATTGCGCTTTTTTCTTAAATGAATATTTTAAAAAATATGCGCTTTTATTTGAAGAAATGATTTTTTTGTTATATGGTGAAGTATGAATATGTAAGAGAAAAATACTAATATTGTAGTCTTTAAATTCACGCAATATATATTTATTGTTTAAATTAAGCGTGCACTTAAAGTCAAGTACAATAAAAAAAGTAATGAAATAAATGTGATGACTCCAGTAACAACTTTAGTATAGCTTTAAAATACACATCTTTAAAAACATACTTTGAAGGGAGATCTTGAATCAATTTCTTGGTAATAAAGTTGGCCTTTGTGCCCATGAGAATAAATCTTTCGAGAAGAATATAAGCAGCAGGGACATCGATTTGAATATCGGGCATTTCACGGTAGACTCTGTAGATGCCCTGCTCGAGTTGATCAACAGTGACCACGGCCGATTGGCAGAGAGATCCGAGCAGACGCAGAACACGATTGCACACTTCCTCTGTACTGCGCTCGATCACCAACATTGCAGCCTTAATGAATTGGTGGGATGGGGAAAATATATGTATATTGAAGTATTACTAAAATAGATTTCAGTTTGGGAACATTAAATACCTTACATAATACGCGCCAACTCCTAACATTTAATTTAGTAGGTTTATAAATTTACAAATACCATAATGTATTACAGAAATAAACACCAGAATTATTTTTTTGTATTCCAGAATTTTTAATGAGTTAATGACTTCTGGAATAGATTATAAGGACGAATATTTAAATTTATTGTTGATTACAAGATTTTATTTGATCGTTTGATCCCAAAATAATACTTTTGATATAAAAGATTGATAGATGACGAAGAATACTTTATTATTCTGCTAACCCCCTGAATACAGAGGGCGAGGGCCGGATCCGCCTCTCCCCTTATATTGTCATTTCTTATCTAAAAAACGCGAGATCTCCCGTGACTCTTCCTAACTAAATATTTAACACTTTTTAATGACATTTGCACCCCCCAGGTGGCATGCTAGAGCATTCAAGATAATATCGTTGAACATAAAGGGATAATATCTACATATAATATGTGTAGGCACATATACACGACGATGGAGGATAATAATAGTAATACAATAAAATGTATAGCCAATTAGTACCATAAAACGTTTTAAACATTTCAAATAAATCTTTAAAGCAAAATATTTATTTTTCATTTTTATTTGTAAATGCAATTAAATATATTTCACTAAAGCATTTCAAATGGAATCCGCTGTAGAACTTTTATTATAAGTGGGGGACACCCTAACTCTCCACTCTTCGGTTCCTGACTGAATTAAATAGCCCAGTATGGATATAGAGTTAAGTTATATAGACCAATTAAAACACATTACAAAACATATCAATGCTGACAATGAAACATACAACAATTTTAACGAGTGGCTAACGAAAGGAAATCAATAATAGAATATGATTCACAACCACTCTGTAGGTAAGAATGGCTAAAAATTACACCCCGATCGGTGTTATGAATGACCAGTTTCAACTTATTTTACATAGACGTAATTATGGGCAAAAATCTCAATGGACCATGGAACTCTCGTATAAGTCTCCAATGGAAGTCTGTTGGCTAAACAGAATGTTTATTTTAGTTGTAATCGAGGTGGAAGAAGAAATACTATGGGATAACATTTTTAGAGATGACAGTGCAAAGAAGATGATTAAGACAATCCTATATGAATGGGATACCCTTTGGGTTACGAAGAAGACGTTTGCGTATTGAACAATTTGCAAAGTGGGAATGATAAGAAATATTTCATATTATACACAAAATCGCCAATAACATTTCAAAGTGGCTCTTCCGATTAAAACATAAAAATGGTTTGCTATCAAGAAAAATGAATCTACCAAATATCGTGCTGTATTTTCTATAATATATAAGATAATGGAAAAAGTAGAGATTACATAAGAGACAATAAGCTAAAATAACGATTTTATCATTAATTTAATAAAGTAACAAGTCTTATTTTTACCTTTTAACAAGTCAAGTTGAAATGTTCGAAAAAAATTGTGATAAGATTTTAAACAATTTTATTTGAAACAGGCGATCCCGAAGAAGCTAAGAAATCTGAGAATTGAAATATTCACTATGAATTTATGAATAAAATTTGTCCAGGTAGGTACTCCCTGCTGTCACATACACTTTTATTCGAGGTATTAATCAGAATTAACTATACCATAGTGACACGTTTATACCATATTGTGATGTTAGTCAAGTATAAAGATATATCAGAAGTTCACGTTTGAAATTGTTAAATAATGTTGGATGGCAAAACTTTACAAGATACAAACAACCAAGCCAGTGTCTAAAATCTAGTAGAAATATTTACACCGTTAACAATTAATTTTATTATTAATGGTTTAATAGTTGAGTTTATGGAAAACCAGTAGACTAGTAACACTTAAATATACTTTTTAAGATATATTTTTATAGAAATAAAAAAATTCTTGTATGTTGAAACTCCCGAACGAGTATATTGAGTACCACTAAATGCATTCACTTGAAAAACGTTTTTTAAGGGATATTGATACACTGGTCCACTTTGGTGGTACCTACTAAATTAAACACTAGGTTAAGATCTTTAATTAGAAAATACTATAAAAAGAATAGCAACTTCGATTCATCAAGTGCTATAACTGCAATCATTCTGTTACCAACATACCTAAATCAATAATATTTTAAATACTTTCATAACTATAGCATATACTTATGAGGGTTACAGTTAAAGTTGTCGGTATAAAAATTAATGAAACATTCTTATACAATTAAATAATAGATGCTAATAAAATGGATGTAGTTCAGCGAACCGTTAAGGATTAATGAATCTTCAAATACTTTGGTATTCGGTTGATTGCCAAAATATAAGCGAACTAGTTTAATTATTTGAATTGTTGATGATTGAAACATCAATATTGTTCAAACGATATTATTGGTAAAGTACACGCCACTAAAACTTACTAATAAATTGTACCATTTGAGTAGAATGTTTATAAATAAAAGAAAATAGAAGCACTAAGAAGTATTAGAGAAATATTTGATAAAAATAAAAAAGCAAATTAATCAATTTGAAGGCAATGAAATACGTACTTGATATACTAATTCGTGATGGAAGTGTGGTGCATCCAGTTCTCGCAAGCAGTTGACAACCTCGTCAACATCATCGGAGCACAGAAATTCATTGAGCAGAAGACGAATCTTCTTGACAAGTAGTCGTGTTGGTTTCTCAGGGCCCCGTACGCCCCATACAGAGTCTAGACGAATATATGCGTGTGTGATGGTCAGTAAGTTTTCAGCTTTGGCGATAGCTTGGTTTGCACACTTGCTGCTTTGGTCGGCTTCAGGCATTCCTTTAAAGCGCTGGACAAACTTGGGTGGCAACACGTCGTCAGCGATAGCGCGGGCAATAAATCGTCCAACACACTACACAGATAATCAAGACAAAAACATCAAGGATATTGACTTATATATGTACATGTTGCTTAAGTTATATTTATCAGCTTGAGAGCTAAAATTATAGCAAAATAAAATGTGCAAATTTATTATTACATTTTGTTAGTGTTAATTCCAGTGAAAATTACTATAACAAAAATATCAATACCATCTAGAAATCATACATTTGTACCCTATAAAGTGCATTCTTTATACAATTTTAGAAACACAAACAATTACGTACATATAATGTTATACTCGTATCGTAATATACTAGCGAAATGTCAAATTAAGCATCTAAATAAAGGGTTAATGGATGTCTCTTGTCTAAATGCAAATGTTATTAGCTCATGATCACGAAGTAAAATAATCGCATTCTCTTTGTTCGCTATTTTAAAAATGCTTAATACTTAAAACAAAGATGAATAAAAGTACAGTATTGACAATTTTAATACGTTCAGAGTGGCTCTATAGCAATGACTAACAAGCCACGTGATGCTCACTGCATCATGATGCGAAATTTCTATCGCCAAACCAAATTCTATAAAGGATGATATGAAGACGTATAAAAAAGCTGGTAAATAGGTCACTTATACTACCTTATCAAGTGGTATATTACCAATTAAGTATGCGATATAGCAGTATAGAATTTATTTATATTTTTTATTTCAAACATTACTATTAAATAATTATGTTCTCAATTGCAACACGTAAATTCTCCAAAATTAGAGAAATAAAAAAATATTTAGACATACTTCAGGAGCTCCTGGTGCGTCAAGGGTTATATCCGGCAACTCTTGAAGCAGAAATTGAAAACCATCTTCTATATTCTGACCAGAAAGTACAGAACCAGAAAGCGCAGATAAAAGCTCAGAAGTTAGTTCGCATTGTAGTGACTTGCACTGGACAGCTGAACTAATAGCCAAATAGGGCAAACGACGGCGTTGATCAGAAGAGATACTTATTTCGATGAAGTTAGTCTAAAATAAAGGTTTAGAAAAGCATTAAAATGTAGGGGCACAATATAAAGAATGTATTCGAGACAGTTTCCTATTTTACTGTCGTAAAATACTAAATAATAAATGCACTTTTCCACTTTGTTTAAATGACGTTAAAAATAGGAAATTACCATAAAATAATAAATTTACCATGATTTCTTTTATATCTCCATTTTCGAAATATTCCTTAATCCAAGAGGTTATTGTCTCGTCAAACAAGTCATCAGACATAACGAGATCCACCTTTTCCAGTTGAATAGGTCCCTACATTAAGAAAATTATGATAAAGTTAAAAAAATATCATCTATGTATACTATACTTTTAACTTACATTGGAATCCGAATCATAATCAGGATCATTTTCGTCAAGAATAAGTTCATCATCATAATCAACTCCTGGCTTGCACCAAATACCCTTTCCACCTCCACCATCTAAAATGAAGCGATAATCTTTCATGTAATTAATAAAATTAGTGTGGAATACTTTAAAATAATTTTTTTCCTTACTCTTTTTTGTTTGAATTTTAGTCCCATTGCGTGATTTCTTGCTGTTTTTTCCAAAAGGAATTATATTCTCACTAATATGCACACCTCCGCTCAGAACAGGTGCTAAAGCTTCTTCAACGTCACGGTCTAAATCAAAGTGGCTGGAGAATCCATTTTCACCAGAATGACTAAATGAGTTCGAATGGAAACGCTTAACTTTCTTGAATTGTCGTGGTTCTTTAAATAATACTTCTGACTGAACTTGTATTTCAGCACTATCGGAACAGACATCTTCTACACCACTCATGATGATAAACACTAAATAAAGAATGAAGTAATTAATTACAATTTCATTTGATACAAAAATAATAACAATTTCAGAGGCGTGATTTTACTTTAGCTTTAGAAATAAAAATATATTTACTGAATAATATAAAAGCAGTTAAACCAAAAATTTATTTTAAATGCTATTTAAAATAAAGTGACAAACATGTTGTTAGTTTACAGAAGTGAGCTTTACAAAATTATATTACATAAAATTGCATTACACGAAAGAAAAAATAATTCAATGCAAACAAGAGAAATATAAAAGTCTACGAATTTCATGGCATACCTAAGTCAGTTAATTACACCTCGGTTGCTTGAATGTTTAATATATTATGACTCGATGTTCTATTACTTAAAATTTAAGTTAAATTAAAAACTATATTAGTATTATATGTATTCTATACATTACTGTATAAGACTAAGAGTATATTATAATAGCATGATACTTACGTAAAAAGGAAAAATACTAAAGTTACTAATCTCCTCAACTTTCAAAACAAGCACCTCAAAGAGAAAACAAAAACAATCACGATGCACGACTAAAGCTAGAACTATACTAAAGCAAGAGCAAAATGAAGAATAATATCTATGTAAAAGCGTGCCCTTGAAGTCACAAGCTAAAGCAATCAATCGATGAAAGTTACTGGAGAACTCCAGCTGATCTAACCGATTTTCTATTGGTCAACATTGCAAGAGAAAATTTAACCTAGAGTGTATATTTAATATATTTTAATGTACTTAAACAAAAATAACGATTATTCGTATTTCAACGAACAATTTTGGTAAATATTTTCCTATTACAATAATGAACACAATTTAAAGAATATAACCAATAAAATAATAAACTACTGTCATTAAATAAATCATGATGTTTTTTATTAACTATGCTAATACAGAATAGTTTTTCTGACTATATATTAAATTATGTAGGTACTGGTAGGTACCTATCTACGTGTTGACGATGGATTAAAGCAATTGTACTGAAAACATTATTTATTTATTCATAATTTAAAAGATGAATGAAACTAAGTTAATTTCTAAAAAAGTGTTAACACGTATCATAATAAGAAAAATAATGCTATCAGTGTTAGCATAAGATATCTACAGAGCCTAAAAATCTGAAAATTGATCTAGAACTATTTTTATGCGAAAAATGTTATCTATAAATGTCATAGATATACATCAGATACGTAGGAAGATTTTAAAGGCAGGGGGGCCCATAGTGTTGGGGAATTGCCATAGGGACATTTAGATTGCACAAAATTGCATTTTTTGCACAGCAATTCTTGCACATAAATAAAGTTCTTGCACCTACACAAAACCGCTGAAAATTAAAGAATTGATGTTTATTTCGTTGAAGAAAGTAAAATTGGCAGATCATTTCTTGCACAATTAATTAATAATTCTGATTTGCAGAGTTATCAATCGCGAATAATTAAACTAATGTGCGCGATGGATTACATCATAGACTATGTGTACTCTATGGATTACATATTATGTTATATATTTAAGCGGTACTCTGTTTACGGCCCTTTTTATAATCATAAACCAACCATTAGTTAAACTGCGACAAATTGACAATACCTAAACCGTAGAATAATGATTATACTTACTGCCATAGAGTAATAATACCAAGAGAGTTCACTTAGGGCATTTAAATGTATACATCTATCAAAATTTGCAGACAAGGTATTTCGACCCTGTAGATTTC